>UELU01105600.1:0-13021 GCA_900490025.1 Megastigmus dorsalis
GTGTGTGTGTGTGTGTGTGTGTGCTGTACCCCCCGAGGGCGCCGATGATTTAGGAGGCGATTCTCAGCTCTCCACTTTCGGCTCGTGGTATATGCAAGAGGACGTCGAGGCCACTTTTCTCTCTCTCTCTCTCTTTCCGTGGGCCCCGCGTGCATGCGCTTATATATATATTTACAAGGGTCCTCCACGTGCATGCGCCACGCACATTTCTCAGTTGTGTTATACGAGGGACTGCTCCTTTTCGTGTATTAATAAGGTAAATGGCCGTATTGTGAGACAGCGTCTAGAGCGGGACCCGGCAATTATGTGATTTTTAAATAAAATTATCCACTAATGCAGTAGTATATTGGCATTTATAAATAATCTTAAGCTTTGGAAAGTGGATGTGAGTTGTAAAATAAAAATATAACATGAAAAAATAATTTCCGTTAAAAATACGTGTATATTTTTTTAATTATATTCCACGGAGTGAAAACTTTTAAATAAAGTGAAGGAGGAACTTATCATAATTATTGAATATATTCCTATTAAAAGTATTTGAACTTTTCTCGGCGTTTTATCCGAATGAAAGGCATACATGCGTCAACTTATGGAAATTTTTTGTTTTTATTTAATGCCTAATAGCGAGCTTAGTAGCGTCAAATAATGTTTAAGACATATATTTTCACAATTTTTATTATTATAATTTTTTTTTTACAGTTTAGATAATATTTTCATATAAATTCTATTGATTTTTGAAATATGTCAATGTATTGGACATGTGTCTCATAATACGGCCTTACATATAATATTCCCTTTGGTCCCGTTCCGTATCATTCTGGCCTGTTTTTCATTTCATTCTCGTTTCTTGATACCCCCGTTTCTTGCCTTGAGTCCCTATTGGGTTATTGCTTTTGTCGTTCGAGCTGCACAGCGAGTTGAACTTGTTAGCGAGAGTCGATATTTATTGTTTCTCAGTAAGCTCCGTTAGTTTTTAGATTGTAATTGAAGAAAATGAGTGATATAATACCTACAAGTCGTAAATTAAGGTTGAGTAGTATAAATAGCTAGTTCCACAATGGACACTCGGGATTTTTGTTCACTGTTTCAATTTTTAATCCTTCGGTTTGATAATGCATCTTTACCAAAATATGAATATAACCAATATTTCTCGAAATTATTTGAATTCAAATATTGTGTATACAGCATGAAAATGTGCAAATTAATTTCATTCGAACAATATAAAGTCACCAGTTCTAAAATGAAACAAAAATTTGTAAACATCTCCGATAACATTTCATCTATCACCAATAAAATAGGACTATTAATTTTTCATATTTAAATAATAATAGGGATGACGAGAAGTCGAAAGGTGCAACAAACTACTTATCAGCTTACAAAGTACCGAGAAGTTTGAAAAAGGTATAGCTATAAATAAAAGGACCCCAGTTCACATAATGCACTTAAAATCGGTACGCCACACTAGCTGAACAAGTAGCTCCGCTGCACAACAGCATTAGATTCTCTTTAGTGCCGCGACGCATTTGCCACAATATAAATTGTACTCGTGCATTCATCTCCTCTCTCTCTCTTACACACACACACACACATCCGCTCGCTACTTCTATTCTCATTTATACACAAGCGCACCCCAATCGAAGGTCGCACTTGTGCTCCTTTGTAGCGGAGTCTGGAGAGGCTCTCACTCGCCCCGGCAAATATATATAAGCAAAGGACCTTCGGAACGGAAGACTTACGAAACTTTTTTTTTGCCCCTCCTTGGCGACGACGAAGTCTGAGCGCACACACACAGACACACTGTAGATACAGAGGATCGAAAAAAGAAGAACCTTGGACCAGTCGATGTAACGTAACCCGAAACAATCGACAGTGGATGGGGTGGGTGTACACCACTATCTCTTCGTTCGTAGAAAGTCTCATGGACTGCTTTCTCTCTCTCTCTCTCTCTCCTTCCTTCTCGAGTGGATATTGTTTTCTCTCGTCTCTCTTTTTTTTCCTTGCATACACACACACTCACACACGGATAAAGTGCTTTCCGCTCTTATATGTATGTGCCATTGACACGAAGCCGGAGCCCATGGAAAGCGTGTGCGTTTGACGTCTATAATTCCGCGCGCAGAGTTGTTGATGCCTCGAAAAGAGAGAGGTATTATATATAGGATGCCTGGCAGCAGCGTGGCTTTTTCATAGCTGGCGTTGCTCCATTTTGTTGGCTTAAGGGGGGGATGAAGCTTTGCTCTCTTGTTTTTCTTCAACCCTCTCTCACTTCTCATCCCTTTTAATAAGGCAGCCTCGACCGAGCCCCGGTTATTTCAGGATAAGTAGACCGGCTTCGGCTTCTGCTGCTGCTGCTCTCCTCTGCGGATGTTTGATTTGAAGTTTAATTAAATCTCTTTAGCATGGAAAGCGTAATCCGCTCTCTTTTTGCTACAGCGGCATGGGAAATAATAACAGAGCCCAACGATCGCCGAGACTAGTTGAGGATATAGGCGTTGGGCTAATAACGTTCGGGATGCGGTGGCGCTGCAGCTTATGTAACTTCGTTTTTTCTTTTTTTTTTTCTTTTTTCGTACACTCGTGCGCGCGTGACACATTTTTTGTGTCTCTACGACGTGCGATTGTTGGAGGCGAGGCAACAAAGGATATATAAGGAAAACATATTGTTAAAGCCATGGCGGGCTCCTTTGTTTCCTCCCGAAAGACACTTAATCATCCGTTAAGAATTTATGTCCGAGATATATAAGCGACGACAATCTCATTTTGCATTCATGCGGCGCGAAAAAACAATGTAAGGCGGGGTATTGTTGCTCGTGTGCACGACCGCACAAAAAGAGATAAGCGTCGCTTTTCAATTTGTATTCGAATGTTTTTATTTTCACGCTGCACCGGTTGTACGTTTCGTTATCGCTTCTAATGGGCATCACAATGTTTTTCCACAGTGTTAGACTAAGAATCAATTTATCACGATTTATAATGTGATTATGAAATCAAGGGAATGCGGGTAACAACAAATTTAGAAATTCAAATTTCCCGCCCTACGTACTGTTACCGACCGAGTGGCATCCATAAATATTGACTAATAAATAAATGAAACTATAGTTGTAAGCAATAATCAAACGTTCATTTTGTTATAGACCTATTTATTTTGTAACAGCAATGCTATAGAAAAATTTATTTTAGAAAAGTTCATTAAAGTTATTACTTATTAGTCGATAAAACAGAACACTACAATCGAGTTTGTATAAAAATAAAGTATCGCATCTCCACAGAAACAAAAAAATTAAAAATGTTTAGCACGCATATTGAAATGTGTTGTAAAAAAAAAATGAGACGTGGCGCTCAATAAAACTCGAGAACTCTCAAGGCTTCGGCAACATCATTACATTCAATCATAAAACCGATCGCGAAAAGAATGAGACGAGACACCGAATAAAGCAGATTTATATATATATCCCTCCCGAAAACTGCTTGAGAAATATCATTTTCAACCGCGACGTATTCACACATTACGTCTTCATACAAACCGCGAAAGCGTGGGGAAAAAAGCACGCGAAGCGCGCAAAAAAGAAGAAGAGGCAACAGCAGCAGCAGCAGCAGCAAAAAAAGAGGTGAAAGAGAGAGAGAGAGAGGCATAAATTCAACAATAAGCTCTTCGGTGGCTTCCAAGCTCGGGCGGGCGCCGAGACTGAAGCAGCAGCCGTAGAGAGACAGCGAGAGAGAGAGAGAGAGAGAGAGAGAGAGAGAAAGAGAGGGAGAGAAGATTTTTCAAAGTGCCATCCCGGAGAGCCCAGAATTCCGAATGATGGAGGTGTTGCGCTAAGTGGATTCCTCTTTTTTCCCCTCTCTCGCGTCCCACCCTCTTCTCCTCGTCAAAGACGTTGAGAACGAGCAGACAGGCGGATCGACGAGTCCCTCTCTCTCCCATTCTCTGTATATATATATGTATATATCTCGCTCTCTCGCTCTTGAACACGGTAAAAACGAGGACTCCGGAGCTCTGGCTATAAGCCATTACCGCGAGGCACAGACTCCGTCTTCTCCTCCTTCTTCTCCTTCTTCCTTCTCCTCTCTCTCTCTCTCTCTCTTTCTCTCTCTCGCTCTGGTGTAGAGCTGTCGTTATACTCGTAGCGTCTCTCTCAGTCTGCAGTCGCTTGTGCTCGCTTTCGTCTGGGGGCTGGGGTGGCAGATAACATTGCTGCATGACACCAGGGCTCTTGCTAGAAACTACTCGAGCACTGCCTGCTGCCGCTCTGCCACCGCTGCCGCCGCTGCTGCTGCTGCTGCTATACGGGAGTGCCGAGAGATGGAGAAGAGACTAGAGAGAGAGGCAGATATATATATATATATAGAGAGAGAGAGAAAGAGAGAGAGATAGGAGAAGGAGGATGTCTCTTGGCCTCCTCGTCGAGGCTTCTATCTCACTGTCTCCCGCTCTTCCTCTAGGCTTACTTGACTTTAAGGATGTACAGCCCGAGTTGAAAGTATATTATAACGCCTGCGCATGCGGTTCATATCGCGTTTCCAACATTTCTGATTGTACAAAAATTCTTTCCCTGTGACGATAAACAAACGTATAAATAATTATTGTAGAGATACTTTTTATTCAAAATATCATGTATACGGTATGTTTCCCAAATGCTGATGAATCGAATTCCAGTAACTTAGTTTGAAAATGTATCGTTATGTAAGAAATTTTCCAACTCATGTGCAAAGTTTTGGTTCTGATAATCATTCAAAAAATGTTCCGAGAACCAATAAAAATTATTTCATTTTGACGCGTTCGTCTTTGGATGTGAGAACACAATTCACAGAGATTTTCGTCCTCGAAAATTTCGAAGATAAAAATACCTGTGAATTAAAGGGTGAGCTGTAGGGTCAATAGATTCCTACCTTACCGTTAGAGTTCGTAACACTGTATTGAACAAAATATATAAAGATAGAGATTGATTTTTTGAAAAAACGCTCTGTCACCATCTGAGTAATATTGTAAATATTATGTGATTTTAGTTTCATAAAATTCCGTCCATAATTAACAGAGATTTTTGTCGCCGAAAATTTCGACAACAAAAATCTAAATCTCCATGAATTCTGCATAAAATTTTATCAAACTGTAATCACATAATGTTTTCATCATTATCGAGGTGGTAATATCTTTATATATTTTGTTCAATACAAAATTACAGACTCTGGCGGTATGGTAGGAGTCTTTCCGATTTAAGAACGAAATTTTCGAGGACGAAAATCTCTGCGAATTGTGGATGGAAATGGAGACGGTGACAGAGACTCTTTTCTAAAAATTAATCTATATCTTTATATATTTTGTTAAATGCAAAAACCGTAAAGATATAGGAATCTTTCCGACTACATAGCACTCAAATATACTTTTGATCTTACAAGCAAAGCTTCAGTTGTCCCAAACAAATCTCTTCCAACCATTAACTTTTATTAAAGGATATTTGTCCTGTTTGGATCTCACAGTTAATGTGTGTTTATTTTCTCTTTCAGTGTAGCTTTACAATCTAACAATGTCGGCCTTATCACTTTGTAATGTCACAGCACGTACTCGATTTGCAACACCTCTCGTATACGTACAAAACGACCAAAGAAAAAAAAAACGGCACGAGTATGTAACAAAAAAGAAATCGCGTCGACGTGTATACATTTGTGGATCGATAATAAGCGCTCGCTCTCTTGGCGCTGTTAAAAAGCAAAAGAAAAAAATAAGCGAGGAAAAATCCGCATCGACACAGTGTACGGCGGAAAGTGCAGCAACCGCGGCGCGCGCCTGAGAGCTAACGACGGAAAAAGACGTTCGACCGTAACCTCAAGCCGGCCAATTTATTCCTTCTCTCTCTCTCTCTCTCACTCCTAAAGCTAAACGTTAATTTCCAGCTAGACTGTAGAGCCAATACATCCTTAACTGCAGCGGTGGCGGCGGCGGTGGCGGCAGCCTCTAGCACGTCCATAACTGCACCGACTGAAGAGACTGCTGCTATACTACTACTATAGAGTAAGAGAGAGAGTAGAGTAGAGAGAGAGAGAGAGAGAGCGTAGCTCAGCACGTTTTCTCTCTCACTCTCTCTCTCTCTCTCACTTGCGCGCGCGCAGGCAGTGCATTAGAGGACTGGGTTACGACAGTAAATTTTCACTACCGCCGCCGCCGTGGAGTTCTAATGGCCGGGAATGCAGCTGGTTTCAGTGGCCTCGAGGCGGCGGAGCGCTTCTCTCTCTCTCTCTCTCTCTCTCTCTCTCTCGTTTCCTTCCCTACTATGTACCTTATACCTCGCGTCACGAGCATTTCGCTTCCAGCTGCCTTTTTCCCTCCTCTCTGCCTCTTCCTACACTTATATATATATACATATACTAGGAGCGGCGAAAAGGAGCAGAGAGAGGCAGAGTAAGTTGTTCGCGGTTTCGCGGTGGATACGTTTCTGCGATCCCTTTAATATCGCTCTCTCTCTCTCTCTCTCTCTCCCACCTTTTCACCAGACGTAATACAGGGAACGCGAGAATTTAACAAACACGACGAGAGAGGAATTAGAGAAGGTGCTGAATCGCGCGAGCAAACTTTTGGGGCGGACGAGTTCCGTTAGACGAGAGGCCGGGGCGGAGCGTGCGAAACTTTTCCGAATTTTACGCCTAATCTCGCGGAAAGTTTTTTCCGGGCGAGCGAGCGAGTGCAGCGGCGCTCTGGGCGATGTTGAAGTTTCGAGTGAATTTTTAATGTCTGCTGGAGATGGCTTTTTTCCTTCTGTGGGTATAGGAGGAGAGGAAAGTTTGGTTGACAATGTCGTTCGCGCGAGCGGCTCGAATTAGCCGCTTTTGTCAAGTCTTTAGTTCGATGACTGAGACTTGTTAAAAAACTGATGGCTAGACTTGCTATCGAAGCTTTTGATAGTTTTGTGTGGCTTTGGAACTGATTTGGTATCGGATATCATGTCGGAGATTGGCATTGGGTTGAAATTTAACGCTAAATTTTATTAATAACGTTAATTGATGATATCTTAACACGCGGGCCCTGTTTGACGGCTTGGATAAAATTACGTTGAATTCATGCCAAACACGCACGCAAAACTTGGTGTAAACCGAGCTCTAATGTATCATCAGGCTTGAAAATTTGAATTACTTTCTATTACAAATCATTGAGCACGAGCTTTGATAAAAATATCATCGATCTCTATTTATTAAACCAGTGAAAAATTGCTCAATATATATTCAATATATATTCAATATTCTTATAAACTTTGTTAACAAATAAAATGAAATTTAATGGCTTCAGTCGAAGTCATTTTATTTAAGGTTACGACGTTCATCACCAGTATCACTGCTTGAAAGAAGTTTTTATTTCGCGTAAGAAAAACGGATAACCAAAAATGTGAATTTGAAAATAAATGTTTTATTCAACACGTTCAGCTATATGTATTCGAACCATCGACTTTTCAAAATCCAGACTGCTGCACAAAGTTATACTCGCCTATATATATATATAGGAACTTCCCACAAAAGATATCGACTATAACCCTTATACGCACCTCTAACATTTCTTAACAAGTTTGCAGAGCTCACTTTAAAGTTAATCTCGTCCTATACCTTTATCCTGCACTTCGCCTTCTGGAACGCCCGCAACTCGGCAGCGGGAAAGAAGAAGTTGTGCAGGAGAGAGGAAACTTTGCTCACACTCACACAGACACGTGCAGAAGGAGCTTGCTCCCTATATATACATATATATATGGGTAGGGTAAACCCTCTCTGTTTCTCAATCGTGCAAATCGAATTCCGCAGCCAACTATAGGCGAGCTGCTAGTCTTGTGAGCATTTGTGCAGTGCGCTTCGCTTCTCTTCCCTCCCTATCTCTCTCCCTCTCTCTCGTCTTGCAGAGCACATACGATCGACTTTAAGGAGCCCCTCTTTTCCCTCTAGGGTTGCATTGTACGCTTTCATCAATTTTTCACTTTCCTCGCGCGCGCTATGCACTTTCGAGGAGAGACGTGAATTTACAACATCTGAACGAGATGCGGAACGCTTCGCCGCTGATATATACAGAAATCACCCTCTATAATAAATTTGCTAACTTTTTATACAGCGAGGGTTGGAGATATTTTATCGTTCGCATTGTTTCTTGTTTCGTAGGGATCGATGATATCCGAGAAAATTTCGGCGGTGACGTTTCAATTTCGCATGCAGCTCGGTTTTGATTTCACGCGGAAAGCACGAGCTTAATATTCGACTACACCCTGCACGATCATACGCTTGTAACCACTTGACGGAAATTGGACAGAGAAACGGGACGATTCTCGCGTGCGCGCACGAGCATAAAGTAGCTTATGTGTGTCGACGGAATAACCGTTTCGCGCCAATATTATAGAGACAGCCACACACTGTCCAAGTGTAAAAGAAAGTGGTTGTGCTTAGCTTGTATATACATCGAGGTCTATACTGTGTAATAATCGACACTCGCCTCTCGCGGTCTATTTTTTATTCGGCCGACTAATTGTATACCTTCGAACGAAGAATGCATATACGCCTCCATTCGTATATTCTTGTAATACCTGTACAGCGGCGGCCCGTTGAAATTTTAACGCGTGCGGACACCGTATCGGAGGAAAAGTTTTATTGTGTACACGCGATGGCAAAAGTTCCCGGTTATGGATTTATCGACGCCAGACGGAATATCTCTTTTATTTTTTTTTGCGAGATTTTTCTGCTTCTATATACACCCGCGACTATGGCTGGAAATCATTTATTACCGATGTATAAGATGAATTTGTGGAAATTTTCTTTTTTAGATTCGATATCAACCGTCCGAATCACGAGAATCGCTATAAGGGCAATTAGTTTGTGATGAGTACGGTAAAAGTGTGAGAATGCGTTTAATTTGGGTTGTTTAATAATTTATTACATGCTGCATAATTATCAGTGCATATATAGGTACAATAATTATGAAATGTAATCTACGACAATTTGAGTGTAGATAATTGTTATATACCGTGTAGCATGATTTGACATTACAAATATACGAAAATGAGATACTCGTTATACAGTTGATGCGACTATGTATCTATTTTATATTAATTATTGTCAATTTCTAGTATTAAATTATAAATAATAAAACAACCGCATACTCGTATTGAAAACGTATCGAGTGCTCAACGTTTCCGCTGTCAATCATTAATTCTTTCCTGCAGTAATAAAGCACATCAACTCAAACATGCATATCACCTTAAATTCATATACAATTTTTAGTTCTTAAAGCTATACCGAGGTAAAAGCGCCGAGTAATCCTGGCATTTAACGCACCGCCATCAGCCGGATTTCATCGCACCCAGGCGCGCTTTTACTCATTTCTTTGCGCGCAGACTGGGCAAAAATAGCCTCCTACGTACGCACATAAACATTAAACACACTTCAATACACTCCCGAGCTCCGAAAGCATTGTCGTCATAAAAGAAAGAGACGACGACGACGACGACGACTACAAAAAAAAGTAGTCGCGGTTATAGGTGCGCGGGAGGAGGAAGAAGAGGGGGGGGGGGGGAGGAGGAGGGTGCGAGGAGAAAAAAGAAACTCACCGCGCGCCGAAGTCTCTCTCTCGCGATAATTGAAAGCCACTCTCTCTCTCTCCTCTCGTCGTTCCGCGCGCGAGCTAGAAGAGGACCCTTCGCGCTGAAAATTACTGGCACTTTATTTATACCGAGGCCGAAGTAGTCGAGCCTCTCTCTCTCTCTCTCCCTCTTTATTCGCCATATAGCTTCGCCTCTCGCTCTCGAAAAGTAGGAGGAACGACGACGACGAGGAGGAGGTAGAGGAGGAGGAGGAGGTGGAGGAGAGTACCCAGAGCTACACGAGCGTATAGAAGCGACTCCAAACGACAAGAGGTACTGCAAGCTTACTTTACTCCTTTTTCTATATATATATATGTATACAGCCATGGGTGTATAGAGCCCTTGCCTCTCGCGTATTCCTTCTCTTTCTATTCTGCCCACCTCGTCTCTCTTTCTCTCTCACTCTCTCTCTGTGTGTATACCGTTTAAAAGGAAAGAAGAGAGAGAGAGAGAGGAAAGGGAGTGCCTCAACGTCCGCGAAAACAATAGGGAACTCTCTTCGGGCTAAATAAAGGAAAAAGGAAGGTGGAAGAGAGAGAGAGAGAGAGAGAGATGAAGGAACGTAGGAAGGTGGAGGACAAATAAAGAGAAACTGAACACCGTAATAAAAAGAAGCTCTGAAAGAGAGAGAGAGAGGGACGGGGGCGAAGCGCGCAGAAAAAGGAAAGAAGAGGCGGCTGCTGCAGAGAGAGAGAGTACATTTCTAGACGCACCGCGGCAAAAGCAGTCCCCGAGACTTTGTCGAGAGTTGTACCTAGTAGCCTCTCTCTCTCTCTCTCTCTCTCTCTCTCGCACTCACTCGAATCGACGGTGCACCGTTTCGTGTTGGCCAGCCGGGTCCGCTCGTTTTTTTTTCTCCCCGCCTCTACTCGTTTTCTGCGTAAAAGAGAACTGCCGCCGTTGGGGCGCGCGTTTTGCTTTTGTTGGGGTAGAGCCGGGCGACCGAGGCACGAATTGATTTTTAGCGGTTAAACAAGCGATGCGTTACTTTCAACAGCGTACAGGATCTATATACACTACTGTGTCCCGCCACCGCCGCCGCTGCGCTGTTTTGTAAATTTAATCTCGACTTTTTTGTTGCTCTCGTGCGTCTCGTCCGCCGCGCGATGAAAATCGATGTTGTCCGCTTGTTTTTTGGAATTATTAAACGCTGCGATAAACTGAGAGAGAGAGAGAGAGGAGAGTTGTTGCACACACGCCGCGGTACGTGTCAATTATATTGTGATTTTTTTTTTTGGTTGAGCTGATTATGAAGGGAGGGGGAGGTTTATAGTGAGAAAGTTATCCGAGTCGACGTAAGCCGTTGGATTATGAAAATTCATTCCGAGGCTGCTGCTGTGCGCGGGCTATTCGTTTCTCTTCTTACAAATAAATAAACGCGGCCAAATTGATGGAAAGCCTGGCATTGGGAATACACACACATACACACACTGCTACAGGTTTGCGGATTCGAACTTTTAGCAGGCAAAATAAACGCGCGGAGACCTCCGAATGCCATAGCTTCCGAAAAGCAATATTTATTTTTCTTTCGGCAACTGCGCGCCGCGGCCGTCGAATTCAAGAAGGAAAGCGAAGCATCGGATCGGAGCAACAAAAAAAAAGATGATAAAGATCTTTACGTAAAGCTTATACATACGTACGAAAATCTCACATGCACAGAGACGGACGTACAAGGAGGTTCAGCATATAGCCAATCGAAAATCCTCATTTTTCTCCGCCTATATATATGTATACGTATATACGCTTTTGGCTACAATCCCTCAAAGTCCCCACACTCGCGTATATACACATTGACCTCTTTATACCACGATACAGTGAGAGAGAGAGAGAGAAAGAGAGAAAAAAAGAAAAACACAAAGAGAAGACGAAAATCGCTTTGGTACACACACACACACTGCACGCGTGCATGTGTGTGAGTATCGAGAGCGATGCGTCGCTATAGTACATGTATAGCCCTCGTGACACGCCGGACTTTGTTATGCCGTAATAGAGCAACCATGGAGAGCGGAAAAGGGACTGTATATGTATACGTATATGTATAAGGGGAAGAGAGGAACTATGTGTGGTGGGATAGGGACGGCGAGGCTCTAGCTTAGTTCAGCCTTAGTCGGCGGCAAAGGGTTAGAGAGAATAAAAAGAGCTAGACGAGGACGCGAGAGAGGCTATAGAGAGAGAGAGAGAGAGAGAGAGAGAATCTGGGGTGTGTAGAGACGCAGGTTTGCGGAAAAAAGCTCGTCTTCACCTTTCTCTCTCTCTCTCTCTCTCTCTTGCGCGCCTGCACTTCTTTCAAAAGAGAAAGAGATGCCAACCAGAACGAGGCAAAAAGGAGAGGGACGAAAATGCAAGAGGCGCGCGCACCTCTCTCTCTCTCTCTCTCTCTCTCACTCTTGCCTCAAGCTTTGTTTTTCCCCCCTTTAACTCCGTATACCGCGCGTCGTAGTCGTCGTCGTCGTCGTCGTTGGCGTGGGTGGCCAATAGTTTCGCCCCGGGTCGCTCGCTCCTCGTAGCAGCAGCAGCAGCAGCAGCAACGGCGGCGGCAGCAGCAACGGCGGCAGCAGCAGCGCCTGGCAAAGCACTATACGGCGACCGACTGCAAAAGCGAACGAGCCGAGCCGCCCGGGAGAGCGACGGAGAGAGCGATAGTCGCCACGCACACACAGGCGCGGGAGCGCACCGACGCGCGCACCAACGCACACGGAGGCGAGCGGGAGACTCCGCGCGGACTCGAGGCACGGCTGTCGGTAGAGCCGGTGAACGGATCCGAGAGCGCGATTGGCCGGGAGTCGCTCGCGATTGGCTGGATTCGGAAAGCAAGAGAGGAGGGGCGGGTACCGGTTAGAACGAAACCGCGGGATTGGCCAAGTCGGGCGTACGAGGCTCGGGGATTGGTTGGTCGAGGAGAGACGCACGGCAGAGTCGAGTCCGCGCGGACTCGTTCGTGTCGAGTGTGCAAGAGAGACCGAGATGGAGCTACAGAGAGAGAGAGAGAGAGAGAGAGTAGAAGCCCCCATATTTACCCTACGCCGGTATAGAGGTCGTCGGGGTGGAAAACGCTCAAATGGGGTGGTTTAACGCGAACCTCGCCTCGTCGTGCCAGAAGGACCTCCACACCCCTATACCCACCGCCACCACCGCCGCCGCTGCCGCTGCCGCTGCCGCCGCTACTACTACCGCTACTTCGACTATGCCACCGCCGACGCCGCCGCCGATGCCGCCGACGTTGCTGCTGCTGCCGCTGCCGTTGCTGCCGCCGCTATATACACGTAGACGACGAATAGTCCACACGCCGAGTGCGTTGCTGAATTTTTCTTCCTTTTCTTCTTCTTTCTCGAGAGCTGATGCGATTCTAGTCGGTTCGCGTTACCGAGCATAAGGATGTCTCTTGCGCGACTATATACACACACACATATATATATATA
>UELU01105601.1:0-10472 GCA_900490025.1 Megastigmus dorsalis
TTGTGAAATGTAACCTATCTATATATATATATGTGGGTTCGGGTTCAAGTGACAAAAAAATCTATTTTAAGGGGACGTCGGAGTCACTAAAAGTTTAAATTTCCCGCCCTTACTACATCAAAATACCCACAAGGTTTTTCAAAGTTTTCTCTTTAACAAATTATCTAATTGACTCGAAATTTTAGGAGATGATAGAATGATCATAAATGAAGCGCGCTCAGCCCTGGGATTACCGATAAATTACATAAATGTAATATTTTCTGTTTGAAACATAATTGCCAAGTTAGAATCACGCCATCTCATGGATTAAATTGAAATTAGTTAAAATTAGATATTTTCTTCTCTAGCTTCCGTATTACTTGATTTTTGGAAAATGTCTGGGCTGAGCGCGCTTTATTTGTGATCAGTCTATCATCTCTTCAAGTTTCAAATCAATTGGTTAATTTTTTAAGTAGAAAAGTTTGAAAAACTTAATGCCGGTAAAACAGGTGACTCCGACGTCCCCTTAATCGATTAAAGGCTCATATTTGTATTTTGAAAGCTGTCTGTCATACATTTAAGAAGAAATTGGCGCGTGAAAATCATTGTTCTCGGCAAACTGTCGAAGCCGCTATTCCAACAGATGACAGCTTCAAGTATTACATTTTTCACTCAATTTGTTGCACGCATTATCAAATAATTACAGTACTAATTTCCTACGTTTGAATATATTTATGTACAATACTATTGTGGTTTCACAATTTTATCTGCAAAGTAAATAAATGCGTTTTTTTATTAAAAGTATTATTGTTGTTTGTATACAAAAAGCAATTGTAATCTTGCATGACTTTTTTTTCCTATTTTGGTAGATTAAAAAGATTAAGTTCTATATTTTTTTACGCATATAGATATACTGTAATGTTACATAGCATTATGAATGTATACAATCGTGACGTCACATGAATTTCAAGTGGCTATGTAAAATATAACTTCTTTAATTTTTATTTCGGAAAAAGAAACAAGTCAATTTTTTTATTCAAGCTGTCAAAATATGAAATAAAAGATCATGCAGTATCGGCATTAATGAATATGGAAATTGTATGCAGTAGGCAGCATTAAATTAATTTGAATGATTTTGTAATAAACTAGTGTCAACTGCATAGGTTCGCTAGTTTTCAGAATACTAAGAATATTCAACGCAATGCAAATGTCAAACTGTTTGAGATTTCATATAATCTTATGTCAATATAGGATGCAAAATACATATATTTTCATATTTTAAATTTCTATACATATTTGTGTATCTTTTGTTTTAAGAATCTCTTATTTAAGCAATTGATTCTTAGTGCAAGATAAGCGGTTCATGTAAGTATACTCAATGTACATACGTAGTATAATTTTAATATGGTTATTTCTATGCAGGAACAGCAGCTCTGCATTTATACTGCACTTGTTTTCAAAGTTATCTTATGCGTGTACTTTAAAATGATGCGTTAGCGAGTAGCTATATGGTAGAAGTTAAATAAAATTCAAAAACACTTATTACATATTAAAGATTCAACAAACTTATAAATTATGAAGATTGGGACTCGTTTGGTTAATTATTTATCGGAAATAAAACTAGTGATTCAAAAATTTTATTAGTAGTAAATTGTACAGTAAATGAGCATTTGGCTCTCATTGAAAATTTATATGATAAGCGTAGCTTGAGAAAATCTTTAGCTTAAGATAAAATTAATTTTTACTTCTATTTTCGCATCTAAGTGAAAATAAAGGAAAATATTTAGTTATAATTTGTAAATCTTATTAGTAATGATAAGCAAAGAGGAGGCTGTTTTGCATGTAGCTTTGAAGAAGTTTCAGTTGGCTATATATGATTTGCATATCTCAGATATAAAAACAATAAAAATACTGTATGTATATATAAAACTGTATTATTATTTAACTAATAAGATAATTCTGAAATGATTGAAAATATATTGATATTCATAATATATTATTCTATTTTACCTTTGGTAAAAGATAATGATCAACTCTGTGATAGTTAAAACTTCTATTCTTATATTTTAATCATCAAATCTAATAATAATAATAGAATAAAAATTAAAAATCATCACAAATAGAATTAAAATATATAAAACAAAAATCATTATGAACATTTTGAATTTCCAAGTAACTGTCACATAAATTTCGAATACATTAATTTATACATTTATGGTAGAAATTTTCCTGTACAGATTTAAATCGCACTATACGATAAATCATCCGAAACAAAAGTGCTTGTTATTTTCACGAATTCAGTAGAATCAAACTCATCCAATGAAACAGTGTCCAGAGACATAAGCGGGAGCCAAAAAAAAAACACGCTGTGCTCCATAACGCATAACGTTTTACTCTCCAAATGGCTACATCCACTTGTCATATAAATACATCGCTCTATGATACATCCGCGTCTGATTTTATTTCTATACGCGAAAGTGAAGCAGCCACCATGAACGTATACGTACGCGTATACGCTGGGCATTGTACTCTGGTTCGGTAGTATTACGGACGCACGGAGGAGTGGACGAGCTAGTATAAGCCAAATAAATTTCCTTCGAGGTGAATATCCACGCAAAGATCGTGACTTGGATGGCTGCCAGTGCCGCGCGCGCGAGACGTATACACTTTCCTCGGCGCGCGCGCAAGTCCGCATTATAGTCGTGACATTGAGAAAAACGCGGGAATACCGCCGTCGTAAATGTCCCTCTCTCTCCTCCGAGACTCTGAAATAGACAAGTACCGCAGCAGTATAGCGGACCCGTCAAAAGTGCGAAGCGTCCCGCTGCTGACGACTCATTCTGCCCTCCAAGTTCCTGCACTCTGCAGTCTTGCTACTCCGGACTTGTCACTTTAATTGTCGTTTTTCCATATTACGCCCGGCATTAAGAATGGAAAATTATTTGCTCCGCGCGCCGGACGTTTAGAACAGACGCGTTTACGACTATGTAAATATTCGAGCGGAGGAAAATTGTGCGCAGCTTTGTCAGATCTGACGGGAAGCTTTTTAGTTTTTTTCTTTTTCTTTTTTTTAGAATGAGGATGAAAATTTACGTTGCCGTTTCTGGACGAGATCCTGCATCCACTACCGAGAAAACAAAACTGTTTGGCACAAAATTTCTTTACTTTTAAGTTTACAATTGTGCTACAACAAGAATTTATTTCTTTCTACATTCAAAAATTTGAATTTTTACGCGACAATTTGCGACACGCGACCTCGCACGCGACTGTTGGAAGAGAAAACAAATATCATTTGCGCCCATCTTGTTTACTTAAAAAATATATTTCTGTGCGAATATTCGACATAATGTCAGTTCTTATCCCGCTACATTTTTTGTAGCTGGTTGATTTGCAGTTTGAATTGAAAAAGATTTTGTATATGCAACAGCCGATGCCACGATGACACTTTTGACTTAAAAATTAAAAAAAAAACGTAAATACATGTAAATAAATACCCATGTTTTTCACATACATAATCATATAAATAATATTAAAGTCGAGTATGATAAGATAAATTTTATCGCTACGGCAAAATAATTATTTTTATCCCAGCAAAGAATTTTATCTTGAATGTCCACCTTAATATCATCTTAAAAATATCAGTTTCCTATAAGATATTTAATATTGTGTATAATATATCTTACATAATATCTTAAAGATATTAAGTTAACATGTATTTGGAGGGATCCTTAATTGATTAAAATAAAAATGTTTCAAAAAAAGTATGAGTATTAAATATAATTTTAGTGTCAAGTCCAAAGCTAGACATTAAAGAAATTTCTTATATATTGAATTATATATAATTTTAAAAGACGTTTTGTAGAATAATTCATTTCGAGGATAGAAGTTCATGCATGAGGTAACGCATAGATAATTTGAATTTAAAAAATTGTTGAATAACAACAGATTGATTCCTGCTAAGAATCTTCGCCCAATCAGGACTTTCTCCTGAATGAGTTGACCGATTCACCTGAAACTTTGGAACATGGTAGAAAAACCATAGATACATTGGTGAGCATGCAGCAAATTCTGAAAAATTAAGTAAATTTAATCTTATACTGCAAAATATTTAAACAAGCAGCCAGTCAACGCGTCACCTTGTATGAATAAAACTGTAAATGACAAATAGTAATATTTTACACTATAACACTATAATTTTCCTTAGTTTTTCAGAATTTTCTGCATGGTCGACAATGTATCTATGATTTTTCTACTATGCTCTAAAGTTTCAGGTGAATCGGTCTAGTCGTTCGGAAGAAAATCTTGATTAAATACAAGTTATGAATGAGAATCTATCAGTTGGTATCCAACGTCTCTGTAATAAATTAAGATACAGCAAATTACATTTCTGGTTTTTAGGTAAGCACACGACAATCCGGTACCTTACGATTTCATTTTTAATCCTAAAGCGCTTATAATATCAAAACCAATTTCACTACTTATTTGGAAACACATTTTATGCATAATCAGAATAGAATATGTGCGAAACTTTCATTTAAATATACCTATATCGAAGGTACAAAATGGATAACAGGTAGTACTTATAGTTCAACAAAATTTATAAGTTGCTTTATGGGCACATTACCAACGCACATATATTCTGTGCACAAAAATTATAATATTTAAACAAATAATCAAATCCTGTCTGAAAAGTATATAATAGCATTCAAAAGCTGGACGATAAATTAAAAGATACCTTATTTTATATTATCGTACTAAATATATTTATTATTTCAAGTAGCAGTAAGTTTATATTCATCAATAGTATATTCATCAAAGTTCTAACTTTTTCGAGCTGATCAGAAACTTAATATTAGAGGGAAAATGTATAAATCATTATTTCAATGCAAAAGCATCTTGGTTCATTAGCAATTCGAATACAATAGACTCATCAGTCTTGAATTCAACTTTTAATGCTATGACTTACGATAACTTGCAAATAAGTAATGCAAATGAAAATAATGTTTTTAAGAGGATGCGCTGTAGTTAGAAAATGCCTTCCTTACCAGTTCTTGCATTTATTGAAATAGATTTATGAAGCTTTAAGAGATTAATTTTTGAAAAATGCTCTTTGTCATCATCTCGATAATGACGGAAATATTTACGTGGTTCAAGTTTCGTGAAATTCCATCCACATTTCACAAAGATTTTTGTCGTCAAAAAATTTCGTTCGGAATTCACAGCAACTTTTATACTCGCTACTTCTACGAAACTTTCGTGGACAAAAATTTCTGTGAATTATGGATGGATTCCATGAAATTCGAAGCAAGTAATATTTCCATCATTACTGAGATCGTGACAAAGTGTTTTTTGTTTTTAATTAATCACTTATATCTTTATATATTTCGTTAAACCCAAGAACAGATAGGTAGGAATTTTCCGACTATAGCACATCCTCTTAAAAAGATTTTTTTCATTTGCATAAATCAAGTCGTTAATCGTGATATCGTAAGTTATATCATTCAAAGTTAAATTCAAGATTGATCAGTCTATTGTATTCGAATTGCTAATAAATAAAGACGTTTTTTTTGCATTGAAATAATGTTGTACACATTTCCCCTGTAATATTCAGTTTCTGATCAGCTTGGAAAAGTTAGAACTTTGATGAATAAAATATTGATGAATATAAAAACTTGCTGCTACTTGAAATAATAAATAAATTTATTACGGTAATATAAAATAAGATAGTTTTTAAAATCATTATTGTAAAATATAAATATTTAATAGTGTCCATACCTAAACTACAAACAATAATAGCGTAAAACTAACTAAGTATTGGAAATAGGACTGAGTCATAAAATATGTAGATTCTACTGAATAAAACAGAGTCATCATCTAGCTGAGGACAGAAGTAATTAATGAAATTAAAATTTCATTTATTTTAGGTATTTATGTCTTAAAGTTCTTAATTCTTAACTGCAAGTTTTAAAAGTTTTGATTAATAGTTTGCTATACTTATAATTTTTCTTAATTTTTCTTAAAATTTTTTTAATGTTCTTTTTTTAAATTGCAATTTAATATTTAATATCTTTTATTAACGCGTTCTTTATATTCCTCTATTTTGATTAAAAAAATCTAAAGAACGAAAATTAAATTCATGTAAAAGAGTGCAGTGCCCTCGTATCTTAGTAATTCAAACCTTTCCTGAAATTTGGAGCAGACAAAATTTTTGTCTGTGTAAGAATAGTGAAATATGAATTGAAGTCCACATAAGTATATATAACCTATTCTCGAAATCTAAAAAAATATATATAAAATTAATTGTTTGATGTAGTGTCAAAAAGTACTTTGTATGACAAGAATACCTTTATTGTTTTTTTTTTTCATTAATCATCACAATAAGGGTTAAAGTTATTTAGTTGGCAAAAAATTTTTGCTAAAAAATCACAAGGAAAAAGTTAGAGGTTAAGTATTGCTTCTGAATAATTCTTAAATAGTAGGTTATCGTTAATGCAACAGAGATCTTCATCGAAAATTATCAACAATAATTTTTTAAACAATAATCCATCTCATGAATAAAAAATGAACCTCACCGAGTATCTCTTTTACGCGAAAATGAACAGCGCTGTGTAATTTTAAAGAGCGCTTGCCTCAAACATTCACATACAATAACCGCAAACGAATCCTCAACCGAAAACGAGGATAATCAGCGACAAGACACAGGAAAAAGGCAAAAACGCGAGAGCAAATATAAGCGAAAGCGCAAAACGCTCGGTATAAGAATTGAAATATCAGTAACGCGCTGGAGAACAAAAAAGAATGACTCTGCGCTGTAGAGCGAAATTAAAAAGTAAGCTCCAAGCCAAGATCCGTTTTAGCGGGAGTTTTATGTACACGTCGAAATCCATGGCTTGTGTTGCTCGGCAAATGAAAGAAAATAAAAGAAGCGCAGAGCGCGCGGCATTAATTTGCGGGGCGGCCGCGGCGCACGTATTTCGCAGCTGAAACGAGCCGTGAGCGCTCGCGTCGTTGGGCCGATTTTCCGAAAGCCCCTCTCTTGCGCAAACTAACGCGCTAACTGGCATTAGCTCGCGGTTTCTAATCCATTAATCCGTCCGTTAATCACGCGACTCTCTTCCTCTGTGTACCTTCTCTCTCTCTCTCTCTCTCTCTCTCTCTCTTGCCTCCGAGCGCTTGCACAAATTTGTGCACCTACCCCCTACTTCGAGGGTTGAGCAATGCGCAGTATCGCTGTAAGCACCCAGCTGTATCTTCTTTATTGCGATTTAAGGAGTTGTACTTAACTTTCATTGCGACGGGTATTCGTTGAACAGCTAATGTAACAATTGATTTGTTCTAGACGTTCATTATATGTGAGCAGAGCTGAAATGTTCGCGGAATCATTTTTTATGAAAATCATACAAGTAAATTCTAGAAACAGTTAATCATTAGTTAATTGATTTAAACATGAATTGTTTGTAGAGCATCTTTTATTGAAATTTTTACATCGATTGTATTTACTAATTAAAAAACGTTTGTCATAAATCGCTAGACGAGTAACTCGTGAAAACGTCTAGCGATTTATGACGAACGTTTTTGAATTAAATGATGTTTTAGTGTATAAGTCTATTAAGCCTGAATAGGATGGTATAGGTTGTACATCCTCGAAACGTTGCAACAATAAAGTTTTTATATTCCCTCTGTATGCGTTCCGTGAAGATCAATTTAGCCTCATCACCTGTTAGAACATAATAAAGGAACGATAGAATCAATTATCAGTTTAAGCTTTAATATTAAATTTTTTAATAATTTAATTGAATTCGAAATAGGTTAAAAATTTGAATATCCAGTCTTAATTACCCAGTTTGAGTGTTATCATCCGCATGGTAACACCAAGTACGGTCATCCAACCTCCGTGAACTTTCCAGTCTCGTAATTAATTGCAAAAATTTAAACCGTGCAATTTCACCTGGAAATCCACGTAGAATCCTTACAGATTCCAAGTGGAATTCGTATGGATTTTCATATAGATTCCGAATAGTCACTTTAAAGCGGAATGGGTTTTTAACGTGAATTTGTTGTTCAAAATGAATTTTAATCTTCACTATAAAATTTTACTAACAATAACTAGAGCAATAAAATAATTTCATCTGCTCCACTCTTTGCTGTTTCCTTTTTTTTTCTCGGTAGTGCTTACATTTGTTCTTATTTATATTTTAAATATACAGTCAAACTACGAAGTTAAACGGAACTTTCGCTGAACCCGTAGTTTACGTAGAGATACATCTCCCTATTGATATTCTCGCCAGATTTCGCTCGAATTCTTCTCGGATTCTACTCACAACTATCGCTATTTTCTAGTTTACAAATCTGGCGTGCGGGTGCCTAACCTTCATTAAGAAACATTGTTAACAATATATAAAGTAAATAATTATTAATAATCAAAAATATAGTTTTAGTAATATACTTTTATTAATAAAATATATCGTGCATTATCAATTAAAGCGAATTATCATAAGTATGCTGTTTTAGAAATCATTTATACTAGATAGCGTGTATACAGTCTTTATCTTACATTGCTCGACTTATTCTACTAATGACGGAAGTAACACCTCGCTTAGTATGGCAAAGTAAAATGGTTCAAGTATTTATTTTATGTTACATATAAAAATTGTTCAGTATTATTACATAATCCTGGAAAAATAATAGTGGATTTATCTTAGTTTCCTGTAATATATAGAACAAACAAAGTGCCCTTTCAACATTATCTTCACTTAATGTAAATCACTACTTGTATTTTCTACGCTATTTTATCTAAAATTATTCAAACAGAAAACAAGATAATAGAAAAAATCGTTTCATTAGTCTCATTACTCTCTTTCGCACCGAAAAAAGCTATTTCCATTAGGAGAAATCTGCCCGCAATCAACCCGAGGCCATAAAATTCGCAACGTATACATATATACGAGAGCAGCAGCACTCGCTGGCTCGCACTCCGAAACAGCGATATAATTATCGTAAAGCATCGGAAACGTTCTTTCACCCATACCAATAGCTCTCGATAGCCCCCTAAATCTCATCAAAGTCCGATTCGCTAGGGAGTCTCGATCCAGCTCTCTCTCTCTCTCTCTCTCTCTCTCTGTCTCTCTCTCAGACAGTATATAACATATTGAAACTAAGAACCGCGAACGCGTGCAATAGCAGTGGAGCCGCAAACGGCAGCAGCCAGCGAGAGAGGCAGGCCATGTAATTTACACTTGACGCGCGAGCCATAGTAAATACAGAACCGCTTATGCACACACACACACACACACACACACACACACACAAACACACGCATAGCATAGTATAAACTGCTGTGGCGCTTGCAATCAGTGCGCGCGACAGGTCATAATAACGATCTACCCGCCGCGATTCCGCTCGCTCGCGCGCGCACAGCTCCATATACGTGAGCCGCAGCCCTAATCTCTCTGTTTGAGAGTCGCACGATTAAGCCACCTTTACTGCCTCGACAAATCAGCCTATATACACGCGTGCATGGCCTCCGAGAGCCAGAGAGAACGCGAGACGAGGGACATCTTTTACCGAGCGTAACGAGCGCACGCCATTATCTGTGTAGTTGCGGGGAGCGAAAGATATATTTCTTTTAGCTGCGCGCTTGTTTACGTCCACTTGATGCTGCTGCTGCCGCTGGAGGAGACGCGATTATATTGGCAAAACTCGGGTGTACTTAGGCTGAGTAATTTAATTTCACATTCGCGTGACGATAATGC
This sequence comes from Megastigmus dorsalis, assembly GCA_900490025.1. Classification (NCBI taxonomy): domain Eukaryota; kingdom Metazoa; phylum Arthropoda; class Insecta; order Hymenoptera; family Megastigmidae; genus Megastigmus; species Megastigmus dorsalis. Next base: position 9,732 of record UELU01105601.1, read on the forward strand.
TGCCGAGATACGTATTGCGCGATCTATAGTGCAACTCCTGCGTCTGCGCAGGTAAATATTAACAGCTGGATATATTTTAATCTTTGCCACTGCTGCGACTCTTGGCTCGTAGCGCCTTGCAGCTGTATTTACGTGCTTATTACAGTCGTGTTTGGCTAATTATTATCGTATTTGGAATCGGTATGTGACCTATTGTGGGTGTTTAAGTGTTTTTTCCTAGTAAAAACGAGGCAGATTTACAATCTAATTGGAGTTATTTACTACACTATCGATCTTATTGCTCCACAGGTATAAAATCTTTATAGTCAAAGAAAATGAATTCCTTGCAGATAGATTCAAAATATACTTATGAATTTGAATACTACACGGAGAAAGATGATGTATCAATATTTAAGATGAATATACGAAAAATTACTATGTTGCGTACTAAAGCTGGGATATACTCATTTTATAGAGATTTTTCTTATGTTCATAAGAAATATTACTATGGACATAGTAATTTTGGCTATAAATTTCTATAAAAATTGTTATGTTGAATAGTAATTTTTGTTATAAACATAAGAAAAATCTCTATAAAATGAGTATATCACAGCTTTGGTACGCAACATAGTAATTTTTCGTATATTCATCATAAATATTGCTACATCCCCTAGTGGAAATGACTTATGTGCTGAACTGTGTCTAACTGTGCAGAAATGTGCCGAAATATGCCATAAATGTGTCCAGGTATATACAATTGGA
>UELU01105603.1:0-18222 GCA_900490025.1 Megastigmus dorsalis
GCTTGCTGAAGTCGATCTGATTTGTCGTTTTTCCTATTAATTGGAACCAGTAAGACGCATTTACGCATTGACAGCTAACCTCAAAATTACGGTTATATCTACATGTGTTTATAACTTTTAATATTTATAATTTTGCGTAATATTTGGACTTGGTCGGCGTAGTACTCGTTGCTTTTAAGCATTTTGTGCAATATGGGGCTTATGTGATTTATCGTCTTTTAAATTAACTGGAACATAGAAATAGATCGAACAGCTTGAGGAGGGGGGACGCTACTGCTTCCCCTTAATTCGACATACGCGGTTACGTGCGATTGAAACAAATTAAGGAAGCGAGCGTATTTCGCGTAAAGTTTCGCTCGCACTGCCGGACCGCGACGCTTTATTTGTTGGGCGTTAATTTTCAATCAATCACATTATTCTATTCTGTTATTCGCGAAATTGCCGCACTGCGCCATTATATAATTATATTGTGCAGCATTCCAATCAGCCGATTACTTATTTAAACAAATCCTTTTAAATGTTTGTGCCGCATAATGAAATGCGCTCGCGCGTATGCAATGCGATTCTAACTTAATTTACGTGCCTGCGCCTCAATTCGGCGACGCGATATATTATAAATATTATTGTATACTTAAAAAAAGCATCGAAATTGCGTGTGCAACGACGTTATAAATTTGAAGGAAAAGACTGCAGTCGTATTATAAAGCTGGCAATTCAAAGAGGATGTTTTCTCGTGAATCAATTTCGCGGGACTACCATGTCGCAATTACGCACATTTGATTTCTTTCGCGCTGCTGCGATTCAGCCGCAATAAAACGCATCCGGAGTAATTTAGCGCATATGCCCGTTGCATTAATAAATTCCTTTTTTCTTCTTTAGAATTCCTTGTTGCTCGCTGAGAGATGTGTATATGTTGAGTCACGGTTTTTCTCACGGAAACTTGTACGCTCAGATCTTGCGAAATTGTAGTTATCGATAAATAAGAATTGCGTAAGAGTTTCATTGTTGATTTGGAATTTTGTTTGTTTCAGGTGAGTCAGTGATGATGATTATCTGCTTCGTTATTGGTGCTGAGGTAAAATGATCAAGTATTTGTAAAAAATTTTATTTATTTTGTAAAAATTTATTTTACTGATTCCAAGCAATCAATATATGTATTTTAAAAGTACAAACATTGGTAAATATTAACTATAATTTGAATCACGAAGCGTTCAGAGAGCCGCGATTGAACGAAAAAATTTAGAAAATAAAAGCTTTTTCATTAAATAGAATCCTTGATTTAAAGCTACGAACCGCGGAACGAAGTAAAATTTGATAAAGCTTGCCGGATGCTGTCGAAATAATGAAAAACGGTAAAAAATTTGTTTGTTCTTTTTGTGTTTCCTCACTTTAAAATAACCCCCAAAAAATATTTGGATTTGAAAAAATCAAAGTGCCCTTACGATGCGTTCAAACTTTAGGCGCCAAAATAAATTTTCATTACCGATTGAGAAATATCGAGAATAATGGAATACTTATGTTCACTTCAATCCCATTGAATGCATTACGTTTTTCGCGAGAGCTGAACAGCGACGATGGCGTTTTTGTTATTAAGATCGATAATGTGGACGAGCCGGTTGCAATAATAATTATGGCAGAACTTTGTGTGCTTGACCCTTGAAGCATTAATTTGGTGCCTGCCAGAGGCATCGTCGAGAGTACGAAGTGAAGCACGGGGAGGGCAGAAGGAGAATCGAATGAAAAGTAAGCTAATTAATTGTTCATTTGCGCCAGATTTAAGCTCGTTTTTATGGTTTATTGCGAGTGAATTGTGCACCACGCAGCTTTGTGCTTCTTGATAGAGAGCAGTGGATATAAAGAAAAATCACAGTTCTGATGGTGGCATATTTAATGATACGTTATACCAGTCGATCTTAATTATTGTTTAATTTGATCAATTTGCATAATACCTTTATCACAAATAATAATTGATTTAGCCCCGTACCACCGTAGAACCAAAGCTCAATCGCCAACGCATTTTTTCGTCAACGGCGCTTTAATTCCCATCGTAAAGAGCCTCGCAGCCGCCATAAAAATTAGCGAAATTTTTCGCCCTCTTGCATTGCAACGCTCCAGAAAAATATCCCGCGATTTCTTCTAATATGCAAATAGCGTCTATCGTCGACACTCTTTTTCCAAGTGCCACTCTAAAGAATTTATATACACACCCCCCGCGCAGCTCATGTACTCATTTTGCAAATATGCAAATACAAGGTCTATCGAGGCACAGCGACTCTGTTTTTGATCTTCTTGCTCGTGTATATATATATACGTATTCGCCAAGGGAATCGATACACTCCTGGCGCGTAATTTATTTTCTTTCCCGGAGCTTTATACCTTCATATTCCGAATTATTTAACTTGAGTACAGACAAATTTTACCGACTAGGAAACATACTGCCTATGTTTAATATGAATAACACACACCCAAATGTGTAAAATCTGCGGCACAAACGTGTTACTTTAAAACACTTGGATTTGCCGTGCACAGGTCAGTATAGTTACGGTATACGCGCGGGGTATTTGTTGACGCTATAAGTTATGATCAATAAATGTCAAGCGTTGGGCAGCGACTTCATTTTACGATATCGCCCATCTAAATAATGCTGTTCAAGCCACTTTCTCTCCCAGGTCTTGTATACCTTAAATATACAAGAATAGGGGGAAGAATATTTTTATCGGTAAAAATTATTACGAGCGCCGCAGAAACGCGTGATTAAGTATCCGCGAGTGCAGATACGCGTACTGCGTTTTACTTTTGGTTTTTCAACAACATTGTTTGAGGTTTATGGAAAAGGATATTGTTAAAAAATATCAATTTACGGTGTATAAAAAAGTTCGACTGCACCGCCAGTTACGTGGTGGGGTACGAACTTTTTCGCGCGGTTGCTTACACAACTTTTTAAATGAATTAAAAAGTACAGTTAAAAGCCTTTTAAAAAGTAAAGTTTGCCCGCGTCCCGCCAAAGGCCACCCGCCCCGCTTCCCTCATCAAGCTCGACAGAACTAAAAAATTGCATTTATCGTCGCACTTAATCCCTCTCCATTATATTCGACATAAAAAGATCAAATTCCTCGTTTGTGATACATTACCGCGCAGAAAGGAATTAGCGCGGTGCATTTTGAAAAATTCGAAATGTGCCGCTTTTCTATAGCTCGAGTTTTCGTTGTACGTTCTTGAAATTCTTTAGCGATAGATCGCAAATTCACTATACCTATACAGGTATTTCGAGTGATCTCGGCAAAACTAAACGTTTTGACAGCTCGCGGTCGAACCCATCAAAAAAAAAAAAAAGAATGCTGAAGCACGCATTTAATTCCCAACTCGCAACCTTGTGTATCATAACGCTCCTTTGTTATACCTCGAAACGTGGAATAAGTTTATACGATCAAAGGCACGTCACGACATTTCGCGAATCGAAATACTGTTTTTGTCGCGCCGCCCCGTTAATTGCTAAACTTTGCTGTCGCGCTGGCGAACTCGCGGCAAAGTCATTTTGCGCGCGCTCTCGTATAGCCGCCGCGTATAAAATCTTGCTGTGGCGTCCTGCGCACTCTGCGCGCAAAATCAGATTCCGAGCCTTCTTTCTCTCGGCGTCATTTTCATCGAATTCGCATCGCTCGACATTTATATTTCGCTCGGAGGTAGCGAGAGAGAGACAGAGAGAGAGAGAGAGAGAGAGGAACGCGCGAGGCATCGGCGCGCAACTTTTTTCATTAAACTTGGACAACTCGCGCGCGTTCTATATCCCTTATAGCGTATATCGCTAGAGAGTGAGAGAGAGAGAGATAGAGAGATAGAGATAGAGATAGAGATAGAGGTAGAGAGAGAGAGAAAGGAGCGAAGAAGCTACCGCGGATATCGCGCGGAAAACAATCGACTTTCTCCCGAGACGAGAGAGAGCTATATAAGAGATAGAAAATGCTTCTGTCATACATCGTAACGTCAACATCCACGTCGAGTCCCATGATACTACAGCACCTATAGGCTCTTCTTCTTTAGCTTCTTCTTCTTCTTCTTTTTCTTCCTCTTCTTCTTCTTCTTTTTGCGAGGCTCTCGACGCCGCCGCCGTCGTTGGTGCGGGCCTTTAAACTTCCAATGCACTTCGGGGCTTGTATTTGTTGCGCCATTATAGTACCGCAGAATCACATTGACGGTCCATAAAACCTTAGAGAAGAGATATATAACCCCCGCACGCACGCGCGCCCTCGAAGGGTTTCTTTCGCTCCAACTTTCCTCGGCTCCCTTGTCTCTCGATATTGCGCTCTTTCTTTCTCTCTCTCTCTCTCTCTCTGTCTTTTATCCTCGCGTCGGTGGAAGACAAGGAAAGAAAAAAACACTGTATGTGTGCATGTGCCTGTGTGTATGTGTGTGGGAAAGCCAATTTCTCGGAAAATCACGCACGACTCGGAGGCTAAGGGGGTGTGGGCGAGAGTATAGAAGAAAGATTCGCAAGTTCGCCCGCCTAATGCACGCCCTGTGCTTGGAGAAAGCCCATCGATGAATGAGCTAAAGTCACTCGACGCCGCTCCCTTTCTCTCTGAATCTCTTGGCTTTGAGCTTTCGGCTGAAGCGGCGACTGTATACGTGGGTGGTTCCGCGTTTGGGCGGACTCCATGGTCCAAAATCGGTACTCGCAGCAATGACTCGTTTATCACTGGACGCGTAAGATAGTTTTCGATAGTGCAACTCGGAAGGAGAAATTGAGCTTGTAAATAAATGAACTGTGTTAATCGATATCACCGTTTGAAATAAATTGAAACGTTTCATTCGTAAATTGCTCAAGCCGTTTCAACAGTTTAAACCATTTCAAACGCTAAGTGCCAAATCCTCTTTAACATTCTACACGTTCGTTAGATAAATCGTTTTAACCGTTTTTATCTATTCTAAATCATTTAAAAGTAAATTTACTCTTTCCAATTCTGAGTTGAGTTATATTTTTATTAAAATCAAACTTACCATACATTGGTCACAAGACGCGAGGTAAAGATTAAGGTGTCTAAAATTCCGTATAGCCAGCGAGAGCAAAAACTGCAACGATTTAAGCTTCTTACGGACAGCTTTCGACGTGGAAGATTCCAGCTGGATCGACGAGTGAAATGTGCCGAGCTGCGAAGAAGAAGAAGAAGAAAAAGTGGTAGAGAGAGAATCCCAATAAGACGTCGAAAAAGAAATGCTGTATAGCGAGTGAGGGAAAGACGAGAGAGTGAGGCGGCTGGCGCACACGATAATACCCGAGCTTTCATTACGTTGCAGTCAAAGGGAAAAAAGTGGGGGAAGAGAAAGAGAGAGAGAGAGAGAGAGAGCGAACGGGATTGAAAGATCGCGGGAAATTGGAAGTTCGGCTGTAGGTTTTACATATACTCTCTCGCATGCGCCCGGCACTCGTTTCTTAACATTCTTCTCTTTTTTGTGAATCCCCGGGGGGGATGCTGTATATGTGTGGTGCGCGTAAGCCTTTCGCGAGCGAGACTTTTTCGAGGGAGGGCGGTTCTTTTTTTTTATGAAAACCATTTCGCCGCTGTGTTGCTTTTTCCGAAAAAAAAGAGGGTGTGGGGTTGGGGGGAAGGCAACAATACAGTGCTTAATCCCCATCCCCTGCGTCGACTTTCAGCAGCGATTCTATTCTTTCGAACCCGAAAAAACGGGTCGAAAAGCCCACGAGCTGGGAGTTTTCAGCACTGACGTGCCGTATGCAAAAATGCACTTTTGCTATATACATTTTTCATAATATTTGATGCACATTTTTTTGTTCCTGTCATTATTAATAACTTAAATTCTCAATTATTTCAAACGCTTTCTGTACATTTAGAAAGCAGTGCAATCGAGAATTTCAATTACGACAATGCAGCTCTAAAACATCAACCCAGGAATTAACGCATCCAATGACACTGTTTCCATACCAGGGTGCGGTTGGGGTAAAAAAAAAACGAGGAAGTGCTGCGATCCCCGCAAAAATAATCGTTATCTCTCACGGAAATAGCCGCGGTCGAGGGCAAGCACGAGGAAAAGAAAGAGAAGGAGAGCGAGAGAGAGGGAGGGAGGAAAAAAAGTAGGGGGAGATGATGATAAGTCAGACGGTGTGACAGGTGGTAGGAGAGGAGCCAAAAGCGCGCGACGGAATTTCGCCGGCGTGGAAACGATCTGCTAAAGCCTCCGCCGCGACGCGACGCGCGCGCTCGCCTTTATAACCTCCTTCTCCCCCCCCCCCCCCCCCCCCCTCCCCCGTCCCCCCGAAAAATAGAGCAAGACAAAAGCGGTGCACCACCCGAACCTCGGTTTTTCTCCCTATATATATGTATACGTAGAAAGAGAGCGAGTCGATAGGTGTATTAGGTCGGGACGCGCGCGTGCAGACATTACGGCCGTTGGCCCAGGCCGCCCGAGGATTTATCGGCGCGACGCTTAATCGACTAATTTCTTCGCCGCTTTTTATTTTTCACGGACGATTTCCGCGGGGCTTTCGCTGCACACGGACTTGTTATTCCACGCTCCGAATAGTCGCAGATGTATCGGCTCGTGCCGACGCCGTTTTCTTTTCCCCATTATATCGTTGGACTTGCTCTTGCAGCTTGCATCGCGAAACTGCGTATACTATGGCTAATGCGATTATAATCGAGATGGAAGAGAAGTGCAGGAAGAAATGCGGGAAGTGTAGAAGTCGGTTATGGTGTTTGTTGTTAAGAAGTTCGAGCTGTTGGCTGAAAAAAGTGCAATGGAGGTTTTGAGAATTTAAAAAAAAATAGATGAGTAGAATCGCAAACTAATTATTACGAATTAACGAATTAATGAATGAAAATTAATTTATATATTCAAACCCCTATCAGAAAAATAACCTTCACCTTTACCTCCTTAATCTCTATAAGCTTCCAATAATCGATAAGCTTCAAGAGCGCAAAAAATGCTACTTCGACATCAAACATTCCTCGCTAATAATTCCCCATACTAAGCCAAAATAAGAAAAAAAACAGTACCAAGTGAGAATAAGAAAGAGCTAATGCAAAGGTAATTAAGCTTGTCCTGGCGCTCTAAAAGCTCGAAGCAGCAGCAGAACCTGCGAAGATAGCAAACACGAGAGGGTGTAGAGAAGTGAGATGCGCCGGGGTGGCATCTACCCGAGTAGAAGTGATTTTCTCGATGCAAATAGCTCGTGATTGTTGGTCAATAGAGGGACTGAAATAACGGAAAGAGAGAGAGAGAGAGAGAGAGGGAGGGAGGATAAAAGAGATGGAGGGTGAATGCAACGTAGCTTGGATTACACTGAATATTGGGAAACGGATAAAATTACCCGCGCCCGTGAGAGAGAAAGAGATGAGTTGATCGTGGGAAGAGGAGGGAGGAGACACAACGGTGCCGGCTGATTAATAATGGGTGAGACTGACAGGCGACTTGCGCGTTTAACTTTTTAGCCGCGTCCGGGATCATCCTTTATCTCTTTTCCTGATGCCTTTTAATTTTAATTCTGATCGAAACTCGCCACCAACGCCGCAGACTCTTTTATTTTCAATCTCTCTCTCTCTCTCTCTCGCTCTCGCTCTCGCTCTCTCTCTCTCTTTCTACCTCGCGCGCGCAGGTTTTTTGCACGAGCTGCTTTCGGTCGCCGACGGATTTATTCGAGATTTAATTACTAGGGATTCTGCGGACACCTGGGCTTTCTTTGGATCCTCGAGAGCTACGTGTAGTCGCTGTTATTGGGAGCGTCTGGAACCGTTTTGAATGGCTTATTATTTGAATTTATATTTCAGTATTGGAGAGTGGGATCGTAAGGTTTGGATTGGTAACCTTTGATATTTCGTGCAATGCGAAGATCGCGTGGGTATTGATAATAATTTACGAATGATTGAAAATAAGAAAATTTATATTTTTTTAACTTTCCTGAAATTAGAAAGTTTTTGTATTTTCAGTAAATATCCGTAAACCCTATGACACGGTATAAACTGTGTTATACGTTGTCAACAGGAATAACGACATGTAAATATTTCGTTACATTTATTTCAATTTTCAGTTTTCAATATTTCTGATAAATTCTCTACCTTTTGTAAATATTTAATCTTTTAATGTAATAAAGATTTCTATTTGCATGGCAATTTTTACAAAAAATATACAAGAATTCCATATCAGTGTGATCACTTTAATCAACATAGCGCTAAACGATTGAAATCGAGTCACGGAATAACTAATATCAGCTGAAAATATCTCGAAAATTTTTCATCAAAATCTTTAACGAACTCCACATTTTCGTCCGTTCCATATTTTTAACAGGTCGCACGTCGCAGACAAGTGAAATTATGTCGTCAGTTAGCTAGAGAAATCCGTCATCAGCCGGCCCGAGCTCGTCGTCTTCTTATTTCAACTCTTAAACGCATGAAGGATTTATACGTTTTAATAATTGCCATTCAGCGAGGATTTATCATCGCGGAAAATCGAATGAAACGTAAGTTCGTAAAAGACGAATAAAAAGCGGGTCTCGCGCGCGCGCTCGCGGGAATATAGGATGAAGGATGAGTTACGACATGTTCAATAAAAACAATGATCATAAACCCCTCCCCCCCACGGCCCTGAAACGAGAGAGAGAGAGAGAGAGAGAGATGAACCCCTTGTTATCGTTGGCCTTTTAAGCGCCTTTCTTATGCGTCCTCCCTCGCTACTTCGCGCATAATTGATATCGTACACGCTGTAATATAATAATAATAAAAAGGGGATGTGCAGCTGAATCGCGGAGGAATCGGATTTAAACGTCGCGATAAATTTCCAGCGCGCCAACTTCTCTAATATCCCCGCGGTAGCGGAAAAGTGACTTTGTAAGCGGGCTTGCACTCTTTTCCGTGCGCGGATAAAAAAGTGTGCGCCGGCTGGTGCACGGGGCGAACCGTTTGAGTCTTGAAAATTTCATCGAGGACTTTGGAAAAGGCGGGCGAATCGATGAAAGGTGAATCCGGGGCTGGCGTTATAAATAATTTCGACTGCAGACGAATGTATGTTAATGAGTTGGCGCAGTGGAGTGGGATGGAGGGGGGCGAAACGAGCCGGTGATAATGTGAAATTTTTAAATCTGCACGCACAGCGAATGGAAAATTAATTAATCGCCTGCCGGGGCTGACTACTACGGCGCCGATTGATTTTATTGTTTTTGAGGTTATCGAGCCCTTGCCGGATTCGTTATTTAATTATTTAATAGATGCCGTCGCCGCCGCGGTCCAGCGTGTAAATCATAATTATTGTTCATCCCCGTTGTTGTACAGCACGCGGCACCGCCAATTTATTCGTTATATTGTTTTGTCGCGGGGAGTAATTGGTAAATTGGTGTATGGGCTCTGTAACTGTTTTAAGCGGTATAAAAAAGAGAGACGTGGGTGGGGATCGAAGCGAACACAATGGGCCGTGATGCGCTAATGAATTGATTTCATTATTTTGGGCAAAATATATGTGTGAAGGCCTCGCGCTGTGATGAAATTTCATTATTAATTTGCGACGCGTTTTCGGTCTATGCGACTCTCTCTCTCTCTCTCTCTTTCTCTGCAGGTGCATAATCAATTTAGGAATTTCACCGGTCCCCGCAAATCGTTAATTTATTAGCCTGTTTATTTTGCGAAAAAGAGTATTTCAATTTTTAACTTTTGGTGGGAGGGATATATATTATAATTACATCGCGTCAGTTTTGAGGTTCTTATGCAGCAACGATTTTCCGATATCTCATTTTTATCTCGTTTTTAATTTATGTTGTCGGGCTATGTAGATGAGAGGATAGTAATTAAATTATGCAAAAAATGTGCGAATACGTTTAAAAATAATTGCTAAGTATATCAATTACGATTTTATTGAATTAGATTGTAGCACAAATGATTACATTTGAAGGAAAATAAGTCGAGAACCAATCAACAGTGTTATTTATTATTTATATTTATTTTTTCATATTTTTATCCTTTTGAATTCGATCAAAGTTTAGCCTCAACTTTTTCTCGTATCTTTTTTATTTTAAGAGGCTATGAGCTGTCATTCCGATACAAGCGTATTGCATGGACTATACTACTCTTATTTTAGTTTTATCACGTCATTCTTCAACTGATATCGAACGCTATCGTAAAATGTTCACGTTTCAATTTAAAAAAAAATCACCTATGCACTTTAAACGTTGCAATAGCTATACATGCGTCTATACTTTTTAAAAGTATCCCTATTTTATAACGACGCGAAATCCACCAAATTATAAATGTTCTGAATCATGGATCTTTCTTTTAACGAGCTCTAACTTTTGCGCTCTTTTTGTTTGATCAAATTTTGGAAATCAACTTTTTTACAGCAAGCGTTTTGAAATTTTGAGTCCCAATAAAACACAAAGCTAGTAAAAAAAATTTTATGCTATGTAGTTTTTACTTCCTCATAGACTATACTTTGGAAATAATGAAAAAATTTTTTTTTCATACACTTTATAGGAATATATTTTAAGTATTTCTACATAATAAGTGATTTTTTGTTCTCTACGTGTGCGTGTATATGTAAACATTTACCGAACAGCTTTTGTCTTATTGTAACTAGAGCCGATCAAACAAGTAATTAAATTTAAGGACGTTTACTGCCAATGATGCGTTAGCGGTTTTAACTTCAGCAATAATGATTTTCGAATAGTTATGTCAAATCGAGTTTTCCGAAGAAGAATCGCAATGTCCGTGAACTTTCCGGCCCATAAAAGCCAAAATTGAACATTCTTTCAAACGATCCACCGTAAAAAGGTCAAATCCCGCGTTTATCGCCACAGACACACACACACACACACACACACACACACAGACGCACACTGCACACACAGCGTATCATAGTCTCTTCCCCCTACAGCAGCGGCAATATCGCCAGTAAACGCCCATAGCTCCGCGCGATCCATATTCTATACGCCACGCACTAAATTAAATTCATTATTGTGCGCACGCAGAGGATATTTTCAAACTTGCTACTCTCCTCAAAGCCCCCGCCAAAACCATACAAGTTTCCAACCCCCCCACAGTCCACTTTACTATCCGCGTGTATCCACAGCATATTCCCTTATATCCTTTAGCGGCGGTCGCTCGAGCTTTCTCGTTATCGCAACCCTCCCTCTTCCTCTCTAGGCAGCTCTATTTTAGCGCGGATACGAGCCATCCGCAGGTGAGCCACCGCCCGCGGACACTAAAAGCGAGACTCTCACCCTCCTCTCTCTAGCTTTTATATCCTCTGCTGTTGCGTGCACCCGCCACTTTTCCTCCTATATGTGCTGTCTACGTGTATATGCTCGTTCGCTTTACACATAAACGTTCTTTTCTTCTGTTCTGGCTCTGGCCCTCTCTCTCTCTCTCTCTCTCACTCACTCACACTCTGCCGCGCGTGTCTATGCGTGTGCGTGGGCGTAAGCGATGTATGAAGGGAAGTGATGAGAGACTGGGGTATTGGCCCAACGATTTTGACGGGCGGTCATGGAGAAATTGGCACGGCCTAGTCTGGACTTTTTCGACCTTGTTTTATTGCTCGAGATTTTTTTTTCGTCATCGTTTTGCGTGTTGCGGGAGCGCTGCTACTGTTGCCGCTGCTGTGTTTTTTTTCTCGTCCGCGTTTTGCGCCGTGTGCAGGAGCTTAAGCGACAATTTCGCGAGGATTTTGATGCCTCGAATTCAGAGATGAATGGAGATTGAGGTTAAGCGCGCCGCTGGACCTAGAGTACAGGCATAGTGCAGGGTGTTGGCGAGACAGTCATATCCGACGATTGATGACGAAATCAGATTGGCCCACTGGATAATCTATGATTGTTGATTTCAATTAATGTATTAGGGCAGAAGCCGTGTGTAGATTATTATGGACTTTGATTTCGCTGCAAAAGTCGCTTGATAATAATCCAATGAAACTTCTCTGCATTAATATGCATTTCAAATTTAGACTATGAATTTATATCAAGCTTTATTTAATAATTTAGCGCGAGATATATCCATTCTACAATTTTGCGACTGTGCGAGTTGTATTATAATTATGTGCTGTATCGGTATGCAATGTGAAGATAACAATTTATGCACATTTTATCGTGGAATAACATATGCGGTACCACTTTTGCGAGATATTTATGCACTCCGTAAACTCAAATTAAAATAAATCATTTTTCTTCTCTGAGAATTTGATAACAGGAAATTATTAGCAGAAAAGGCAAGGTAAGCGTAAATAACTATTGGAATATCTTAAATTCGACGTCTTCAGTTTATAATAAAATATACATTGTTGCAATACGTCTTTGCATATTTCAGATGTCAATTTTTGTTTATATACAGGTAAATATTTTTCTGTTCAAGCAGAACTAACTAACGAGTACTTTATCAAAAAAGTTGATCTCGTGTCAAATTTACGACCGACGCTCGAGTAAATAAAAATTTATGAACTATCAATTTTTGGTGAAAAACAAAAAAAAGAGAAAAACGAGCGACCGAGTTGACGTGGACTAGCCCCCATATGTATGTATAAAGGCAGCTTGTTTGACTCTCCGGGCAGAGTTGACATTAATATTTCCGATGACACGGTAGTGGGCGACGTGGCCTTCCGCGAGGGGCTCGCAGTGTGTGCCTATCGCGCCACACCACACACACACACACCTGTGCGATATCTACTATCGTCACGCATTTTTTTTTCACATATATATACCGTGACACAATGCGTCCATAATGGATGAATTTAGCCAAGTTTTCAGCGATGGGCGGTGCGAAGGCATTTACTCTCCCGGTTATTTGCATAAGTATACGGGTGGCAGTGCATCAGGCAGTGGGTCAGAATTGATATGTGACTGGAATGTGTTAGGGGCTCGCTGACGATTGAAAATTCATGATGAATTTATTGACTGATTTTGGAATGAGCCCTTCGGGCGTTTCTCTTGCTCTCTGTGCGTGTGTGCCTATGAAAATTTAATGCCAGATTGATTATTATACGAATGAAATCGCGACGAGTACATGAAAAAATGCTAAGTGAAAAAAAGCGCGAGCTCAACGCGTGTGTGATATTATCAATCTAGGAATATTCGAATTTGCGAGCTTAGAAATTTCCTAAATTGCTGCAGGCTTCTTTATGGCTTCTTGCTCGGGCTCGTTCCATTGAAATGATGATGTCGCAACGGGATGACGTCACAAATAATTTAGAGCGTTCTTATATCCTTTAGTATTATGATCCATTAAAATACAGTTTCAAAGTGAAATCAGTATTCGGTGCTGTTGGTTCCTATATTATAACGATTCTTTTATCGACTTCATGTACGCGCGAACCTTTAGTGGATTTTTGCACGTGTAAAATTGGGCTAGATTTATCAGTGTTGTTTACAGGCGCGATTTTATTTACAATCCAATATACTATTTTACCTCGAGCATTGATCGAATTTGAAAATTTAGGAAATTCTGAACCTTCCGGTAGAGTAGTTTCGATGTAACAACTTTTTTTTACCAAACACGAATTAAAATTCGGCCAACAGTGAGTGGAAATATTTTAAATATATTTTTTATTGCATAAAGTTTTTATTTTACATTTGAAAAGATATTTCATAGAAATTTTTGGTTCATTGATTAGGTTCATAGGTTCATAGAACATCAGAAAATGAAAAAATACCGACTCTAACGGTAAGATAGAAATGATTAACATCAATAGGGAATTTTGTTTTTCAGTTTATTCTTTAAAAACATAAAATACTTTTTAATAAAAATTTCAATGCTGATATAATTGATAGTTCTATAGGACATTTTGTGCAAAAAGTCTTTAAGAACATTCAATTGCTTTTAAACTTGGTCATAGACTCGCACATACAGAATTTTATGTCTCAATTGAATTCTCCATTTAGTGCAGCATCAAAATGTAGAATCACTAGATGCTTCTATCAACTGGCGAAATAGCTAGTTGAATTTTTTACTCGCTCGTCGACCTATTTTAAAACTCGAGTGTCCCACTTATTGTGTTACGTGGGTCAATCATCGGTTCGACACATTTCAAATTAATTCGCGTGTCCTAAACAACTGCCAGACTGTCGATCTAAGTTTTTTAAAAAAAAAAGAGTTTTATATTTCATTAGCTGTTAAATTACGGAATAAATAATTGATCGTATTGCGAATCAATCATTGCAGTTCAATTAAATGCTTTGATTGAATAATGTTAAATATTTACTTTAATTAAATTATTAATGCTAATGTTTGTTTTTACACAGCGTCCTAATTTACAAAATAATTCTAAAGGCTAATCAAGTAACTAAGCTTACAGTATTTAATGAATATTTTATTGTGTTTGTTTTTAAATTATACATAATAAAACATAATTTAAAATTCAACAGCCTTTAGTTTTAATTTAATTTTACGTACAATGTATAGTTATTTATTTAATCAAAAAAGTTTTCTTTTAAGAAATCAGGATTCGTTAAATTTTCGCAATCCCTAAATTTTTTTTTTTAATTTTACAAGGATTTTAACTCTGGTTTAAAAAACTATTATAACATTTTTAGATTAAATGTATTCAAAGTTTACTCTCTCAGCGTAGTTTCTATGCAGCATCAACACATTGTTTTTATCGAGTTGGTGAATCGTTGATCTTATTTATTAATAATTAACTATTAAAAATGAGATACTCTTTTAATTGGCTCATTTATTAAATTTCCGGTTCTTTACTACTTTAGCAATTTTCTATTTTAAATAAAGACTAAGAGCAGTTCGTTTATAATTTAACAAAAAAGTCTGGCTCTTGCATTACATTGCTTTAATTTATTGTTAATATTACACTTGGACCATATCGAAGTTTGCCGAGCGTAAATTTGCACTTTCTTCTTAAAAACTGGAAACTCACCATACTTGCACTCAATTGCAAAAGATACGGTGTTTCGCGTAAATTTGCACGATAGACGTTGAAAACTGGAGAGCGCGGACCCACGTACTTCATTAACGGCTATCCAGTGAACAAACTACCGTCGAAATCGACGGAAATTTACAGCGAGACAATAAAGACTATGAATCGAGCCACTTACGTTCCTTTGCATATGTATGACTCGGTTTGTGTACAGACGTCACATTGGATGTATATAGATGCTCCTTGACTCTATTGCGTTTTTCTGTTTATTAAGCTTATAAATCTACCAATAGACGTGATAATTCTGGTAACAATCATAAACAATACATTGTCATGAATTAGAACTAGAGGTGTATAAATTTATTTCAAGAATACTCCATTCATATTTATTTTAATCACATTTAAATAAAACAATTTTTCATTATACATATATATATATATATTAAAATTTAACTGCAGTGTATTCGTGCAGAAAGAGATTACGATACCATTTCGTAAAGAGAAGCATCGTAGAGCTCTCTCGCATTATTGATTTACTTACTTACATTTAAAGATTATTAGCAGTAAGAATTGTAGTATAGTAAGGAAGCAGACAGAAAACGAGCGAAACTTAAGCGTATTTCACGTACTTTAAATTACTTAACAATCCATTAAACTTGAACAAAAAAGGTAAAAGAACATCTTCATAAATCCTAACGAAGCAATCTCTTCTGTTCCAGGTGAGCGAGCCCGAAAAAAACTCTCCAGCTTATATCGCCCGACTGGCCTCCTCGCAACCGCCGATAAATTAAGCAAAAATCCAGGTAAAGAAAGCAAAAGGAGAAAATAAAACGGGGACTGGTGGTGGTGGCGCTCTAATGAAAGAAATCCCCGAACGAAACCACCGCGCGTCCTTAATCGAGCAAAGGAGCACCCACACAGATACACACCGAACTCTATACATACATGCATATACATAAAAGCTTCGTGTCTACCAAAAGGAAAAAGCAAAAACAAAGGGTTAAGGGACACGGCAAAAGGGAATACGTAAAAGACAGGAGAGGACAGGGGGAGAGAGTGGAAACAAAATGCGGAATAAGCAAGACGCGTGCATCGCACACGTACACACGCACACACACACACACACACAAATACATATAAGCGAGAGAGCGGGTTGAGAGAGAGAGAGAGAGAGAGAGAGAGAGAGTGGAGGCAGGGAAAAGCGCGCAAGTACTTAACGAGTTTCACTTTCGGTAAAAAATGCAAGAAGAAGGTCGTGCTCGTGCGTCTTGTCCCGGGGTTTTAAAGGCAAAAGGGATGTAAGGACAATGGCGATAATGCATGTTGCACGATCTGCACTTACATCCTCCGCTTCTCTCTCTCTCTCTCTCTCTCTTTCCCTCTCTCCTCTCATCTCTTATTCTCTTTCCCCCCTCTCACGCTCTCGCTCTCTTCATCTCGTATTCTTATAGTATACCTCCGCTTACTTGTTTTTGTTTTCTTTTTCGGCGCTTCCAACTTCTTTTTGCGCCAGCGATTTTTATTCATCGCTCCGGCACTTCTTATCGCCCTTCGCCTCTGCTTTTGTTGGATCTTGGGCGAAGGATTTGCGCCCAAGTGCCTAAATTTTTCAGCTCTGTATACCACCGGCCCCGTAATGAGCAGTGTTTCGCAGCGCTATTGTGCTACGAACTAGCAAAGGTTATAAATATTCCGAAACTCCAGCCAGGATGTAAAATGCATGCGCGGAAAAGTTCTAAGAATACGTTTAAAGCGTTCCTAATGGTGTGCCACTAAAGTACTTGCACCAAATTGCAATAATTTCATGATAATGAAAAATATACTCAAACAATCTTCGTTTCGGTTTTACTTTTACAAACTCTGTCGTAACTTTATATTTTCGGAAAAAAAATCCATTTCATCAGAAGTCAAAACTGATCAGCTGCATTAAATATAAGCACGAACTATGATTTAATCTAATATATATAAATACAATACTTAATTTTTTGCATTTCATCCACAATAGAATGGCAACCCGATCGTTTGGTCAGCCATATTTTCACCGCAATTGCGCCGTAGTAATAAGTCGAGAGTGGTCAATTACATGGTTTATTAAGATCGCAAGTCAAGAAGTAGTTTCCTGGCGGTATACACAACAACAAAGTATCGGGTAGATATGACGACGATAACGAGGTGCACAC
Organism: Megastigmus dorsalis; assembly: GCA_900490025.1. Taxonomy (NCBI): domain Eukaryota; kingdom Metazoa; phylum Arthropoda; class Insecta; order Hymenoptera; family Megastigmidae; genus Megastigmus; species Megastigmus dorsalis. The sequence continues at coordinate 17,037 of UELU01105603.1, forward strand.
ACAGTCTCTGCTCCGCGTAGCTTTTTGTCCCTGCGTGTGTGGCATATATACTCTTACGTGCGGGCAAAAAGTTTTACCCAAGCACAAACCCTCCCCCCGAAGTCGACTGATGTACGCGAGATAAAAGTAGTCCAGCAGGTAGTTTCGCCCCGACGAGTGTATATGTGTAGTAGCTTGGCGACGCTGAATTATGTCCTCTCTCAGGACTTGCAGTGGAGCTTATTATACCGCGTAACGCGCGTGTAAAGAAACTTAATCTGACTTTAACATCATCATCGTATACTTGATGTGTCTTTAAAAATTGTTTAATTCGCTCGTTAATCTAAAAGATGTATCGTCGCCGCTTGTTCACATTTTTAAAGTGGTTATTATAAACTATACGTTCATTTTGCATTCTTCTTTGTTGTGGAGTATGTGGTTTTATCTGAAAAACTGCCATAATGTGGGTGTTATTTTTTTTTATATTTGTGCTCCAGGAATCCACTTCATATTCGTAGAAGTTAATTTCTTTTTACTGAAGTAATAATAGTAGTATTGCAAACCTTATCATGAATAAAGAAAATTCGTAGAATCGAAAGAAAGGGTACTTGAGCAGGCTTAAATAATAAATGGTCCACTGAATATTTATATAAAATTTCTAGGTATATTACACGCATTTGCATTAAAATAGCATTACTTAGAATATAATAAATAATTTTGTCTTCCGTTCCATCTTAATGTTAGGCTATCGGTTACATGCACCTAAATCTGCTATTAAATCTTTAATTTTAGTTTAATTAAAAAGTCCGAAAAATGCGATCTAATTCTTTTCACATAAGCCACCTAAATATGAAAGTGAGATAAATCAAGCACAAGTCTTATTAAATCTTTCTCTCCCCTCGATTAAAGTGAATCCGAGAAAAAATAAAACGCGTCACAGCTCAACATCGATACATCAAGAAAGAAGAAATTATATTTCATGCCATATAGGCTGCAATCCATCTCGTCGATTCGCAGTCGCAAATAAGAAATAACCCTGCCTCGAGAAGCGAAGAAAAAAAAAACAATAAAAGCAAAAAGGGAAGAAGTGAAATTCGTCCCAGACATAAAGTTGATAGAGTACAAGAAGATAAGTAGATAGAGGGCGCGGAGGCGAAGAAGCGTAGCGGAGATTGTGAAGATGGTAGGGGTGGGTGGAGGGGGGGGG
>UELU01105604.1:0-17814 GCA_900490025.1 Megastigmus dorsalis
GTTGAATACACCCGCAGCAATAAAAGCAGCAATTTCAACAATTTTAAACCCAGAATGCAGATGTTTTGGAGTCATTAGCCAAACGATCGAATTAAAACTTTCATTAGCATTCTGGGTGTGGCCACCTAAACATCTTGTAAGTAAATCGTCTCTTGATAAATCTTTGTAAATTGGAAGAAGATGCTCTTTTAAAGTTGGATGAAGTGGTGGAGAAAGATTTGCAACTGACGGATCTTGTCCTCGAGCAATAGCCTTTTGCCACTTGCACCAGCTATCGGCTCCAGAAGGACAACTGTCGTGATCTGGATTTTCTTTTGGCGAAAAAACGTGTTTAAATGTTTCCATTATATCATTTTTCATGTCTTCGACGCTGTTTTTATTTCTGCGGATTGCTGAGCTGTATTATGACGTAAGATTTTTTATAATTTTGTCGGTTAATTTTCCTCGGCCATCAAGCTTTTTTTCTTTTTTAATATTGCGGAGTCTAGAGCCCATTCGCTTTTCTACATGGCCGACACACTCACTTTTTACAGCTGCGAAACATCTGCTCTAATACAATTAAAGGTAGGACAGGCGTACACAAAAGGGATATTGAAAGACGCATTGACCTACCTTTAGCGCTCCGTATACCTGCGACGCACGGGTGGTGCGCTCTAAAATGAATCACGCTCACAGGCTGTAGCTCTCATAGGACGTTGAATTTCACTTTGAAACTTTTGCACGATATTCTTGAAGGGATAAACTAATTTTTTATGCAAAAAAAAATTGATTTTTTGAAAATTGTAAAGGAGTTTCCCCTCTTAATGTAGTACTGTCGGTATAAAATTACCATATAGATTTTGCTAAAACCTAACATCCTGGTAAATAAAGGTTCAAAAGTAACTCAATAAATTTTTTAAAAATTATTTAAAATATTGGTATTTAAAAAAAAATTATTTATAATAATCAGGACAAATAAAGTTATTCAATATCAATGCACAATCATTATTTAGTGTAAGTTCATGTGTGCAGTTTTTTTAAATAAGTATAAATCGTGAATAAACAAAAAATAAAAAGTGCCCTTATTTTGTCTTCTTAAGTACTTTAAGAAATGATTCGAACTATTTTAACTTTTTTGCAGATTAAATTTATCTTAGCTGATTTTTATTTCCAGGTCTTTCATCTTAACCTAAGTTTGATTAATTGATATAATTATTACTATTTTGCCACATCAAAAGCGATTTTTGGTTTTAAATAATTTTTCAAAGAAGCCTCAACAGATTTTTACCTCTTGCCCTCGCGTTCGAGGTTACATTGAAAAACTATATTTTTTTAAAATATAGATTTATTATATTGCATATTAATGGATCTGAAAATGTAGAAAGTCACCTTGAATCCTAGTAAAAGGAACCACACCATACCATATGCCATTTTTACAGTTGATAAAGTAAAAACAAATAAACAAAATAGGTTGCTCTTATTGAACTGTATAAGTCCCCGACTCTCCCCTAAATTAGGAACACAAAGTCAATAAAGTAAAATCTTACAAGTCGAATCATCCCCACACTAAAGGAATCATAAATAACGTACCTACCCATCACTGCTGATATAATTTATTCCAACACCTAATTTAATCGCTATATAACATTGATCCCCATTATTATCGTTCTTACGACTCGGTCCGATCCTCATTACAATACCCAGGATCCCTTTGGATGCGAAAGCCTCGAAGAATCCCCAGGCCCGAGGAATTGCCCAAAGGATCATCGTATCTTTACGATCCTTTCTTCGAATGTATATATATAGGCCCTCCTAAAGACACTCTAAAAACTTTATTGTCATCGATCCGCGCACCGCGCACCGTCCAATTTATTCCCCGATGTAGAAGGAAGTCGCGCGGGTGCGCGTGTGGCCAGCCAGCTCTCTAGCAGACTTGTATATACGCATAAGTATTTCGTCGACTGTATACTACATACATATTGGCGCCTAGTTTCCTTTTCCGCAATTGACACGCGCGCATGGCTGTGCTGTGTGTCTCTTTTCCGCAGTGTCGACTCTATATAGGATATATAAACATTGAATTCACGACTTGGAGAGCCTTTCGCAAGCTTGCAGAAGCTATGGAGGGCTAAGAATAGAGAGAGAGAGAGAGAGAGAGAGAGAGTAGGGAGGGGGGAGGGGGGCAGAGTTGCAGGGAAAGCGTGAGAAAGGTCTTGGCGGGCTATAAAGCTCGGGGATTGAAATCCCTTTGGCTCGATTGCCACACGGACTTTGTGGATCCACAAGCTATATATGTTTAAGGCACATAGGGGATGCGTTTTTCGCGCGCATCCAATTTGCACCCTAAGATACAGTCGCTTCACGGTCATAAACAGAATCTCAACAATCCACTCCGTTGGCACCGGCCGTACCCATATAGCTAAAGCAAGATATATAAAGCCGCATGCGCGCACCTAATTTCAAATCAGCTTACCTCTTGCACTTTATTTCTTTTGCAGGAAAGACTCACGAGTACTCGACAATGGCAAGGAATCTGATTTAGCAGCGGGACAAAGAGCGTTAACACGCGCCTAAATAAATGTAAGATAAGCTCGGCAAGGCGATTGCTCCTTAGCCGTGCGCGATTCTAGCACACGTGCCGCGCATTACGCGAATAAAAACGGCCGCTTCCGATTCATCCGATCCTGTCGACTTCGTCACTTCTCAGTCTGTCTCTCTCTCCTCGACTTGTTCTTCACAAGGTATATATATAACGCGAACGCAAGTCCTCGCGCTCCTTCCCTCTGTCTCGTGCATCACGGTTGGTCCTCCAAGCATTACAATAGTCTCGCTGCAACGGCGCGAAAATCCAGGATCGTCCAGTCGACGCACCGCGGGGCGATTACGAGACTATGGGACGACTTTATCTCTCTCTCTCTCTCGACCGCGCCTTTATTATGCAAATTCGTGGGGTCGAGGAGGGTGGGGGGGGGAGGAGTGGGGCAGGCGAACACGCGCTGCACTGCGGAATACACAGAGCGGCGCCTTGTAGCGCGTTATGTACGGCTCGGGCGTTATCTCGCTCCCTCTCTCTCTCTCTCTCTCTCCCACCCACAATCTGCACAGCCGACAGCAGTACCAACAGCGGCGGCATACACGTATAGCTCCTATACCGGCAAACACGCGCTCGCGACTCTGGCCTTTCGCCGCGAAGCCACAGCTCTCGCTCTCCTCTACCTGTATACCGTATATGTACATATATGTACGCGCATGTGTGCGCGCCTGTGTAGAGCGCGGGACAGAGACGACGAGCGACAAAGTAGTACTCGGAGCTGGTTGGCGGTGGTGCTGCTCCTGTCCGCCTATACACGTGTTGTTCAAATCGTTATGGCGTTTGCGGAGCAGCGGCAGCGATGAGCCGAGCCGAGCCGAGTTGTTTTGCGCCTCCCGCCCGTCCAGCTCGCGAAATACAACGGAGGGGGGCGCGCGAGCGCGGAGCGAGAGATAATGGAGAACGCCGTAAACTCCGGCAGCCTGATCCGGTAAGGGGTTAGGTTTAGTGACGCCATTACTGATTTAGTTACTCGACAGGAATCTAACTATGCCGTACGGCTTTTCGCCCCGACTCTGCGCACTGATCGTCTCTCTCTCTCTCTCTCTCTCTCTCTCTCTCTCTCACACACAGCACCGCGGCAGCATTGCTCCCAGAAGCAACGCGATATTATATTGTCCTCGTCCGCGTACTTGTTTGTTTGTTAGCTCTTGTTTACTATTATTGTTAGTAATGTTATTATACGACTGCAACAACACAACTTCCATACTGTTACTGCTTACTGTTACTGTCGTCCCCTTTCTTTTTATTGTTATCATTATTTTTATTAGCATTATTACGATATCATTATAGTTGCGTTGCCGCCGCTACTACTGATGCCGCGTCATCATTATTATTATTACTCTAAGAGATGCCGCAGTGCGTTTCGTGATATCCGACGCCTGACTGCAGCGATGGGCGATTTCGCTGCAGCGGTAACGCGAGAAGCCCCCCTTCGTAATATTTTGCGAGTAAGTATCGCTTACTATATGCCATCGGCTCGCTTACCACGTCGATATTATGAATAGAATCGAAATTCGCTCGGAAGTAACTATCAATTGAAAATTCATAATTATCTATGTACGTAATTGTTAAAAAGGTATGCAACTATTATTTTATTGTAATTCCAGCAGAAGTTGACGGATAGCACATCTAAAATAAGGTTACATGTAGTTTTAGTTTTTCATCTTCTTATGGATTGATATAAGGAGAGACTTGAAGCATCCTCCACATTTGAATAAAAAATGATTATCAAGCTTGATAATTGCACTGTTTTATAAAACGCGGCTAAATTTCTGGAAAAAATATTGAATCGCTGTTCTGATGTTCCGGTCTTGTAACTAGTCTTGTGCACATATTATTTAAGAATATCAAAATTTTAAGCTTTTTTACTACATTTAAGGAGTAGAGCACCCTTCATATTTCAACAAAGAATAATTATCTCACTTCAGCATCACGTTACTTTGTAAAATCGAATTAAAATACTGGAAATATGTCGTGAGGTTAGGTGACGGTCACTGTTGGCTATGACTTCCCCTTAAATCTTGTACTCACTGCAGCTTTTGAACGTAAAATGATAAACTACATTAAACAACATTTTCAGTCATTTTAGTTATGAGCCTCATGAGTCCCATAAAGAATGAATTTATGATATTGATGAAGTTAGCATAGCATAATATAATTTATAGTATAATATAGTTCATAGTTTGCTGATGAAAAGTTTCAATGGGTTCAAGGTCCAAAACTGGTTAGTTTTGGAAATATTAGGATTTAAAGGATTTTATGTAGATATATATTGTGCAATATACAATTAGATGCTTGATTATTAGAAAACCAGACATTGTCGGACTTAGTACCCTCGGAGACTGGGACATCATAAAGTTCATTACACTACATTTTCAACCAATTCGACGGGGTTCCACTTTTCTACTTACAAGAATTTGATATTTGTTTACAAAAATGTTAAATATATTATCGAATGTGCGTATAGGTTTTATCATAATATAAAATTTATTATAATACTATGAATATACATATATAAATTATAAATTTAATTTTTAAGGATTTTTTAATTTCAACCTAAATATTTAACCTTCACAGCATTCATCACTCCGAAAAGTTAAATGTTTAATGGAACTGCTCATAATCTATAATGGTATTTCATAATAAATATTTAATAGCGTTAATTATAGTTTTATAAGAATGTTGAAATTGAATTGGTATGCATATGTCACTAAAATTTGCAATAATGAATTAATTTTAAAAAAAAAGTACATTAAAAACTATTTTGATATTAATTTTATAATACAATACTATAGCATAATACTTGAATTTTAAGAATGTATTTTAAAGTGTGTTTTAATTAGAGTCGTATTTCTGTTAGTTCTGAAAAAAGACTAATGAATATATTTGTAAAGGAAATGAAATAACAATTTCTCAATTAAAAACAGTTGTACTTCAAAGGAAATTTCATTAAAAATAATTGGTTATAGCAAAGTTCTCTAGAAGATAATGTACATAAATTATATAACAACTTTTTTACAGATGTACATTTATCTAAAATGTTCTACTTGATGATTAGATGATGAGAGTGATCATGATCAACTTTGATGAATTAGACATATATGTTCTGAAACTAATTTTCTTAGTATATAAAAAGAAAATTTATCGTATTTTCATAGCCTCACAAACTTTTCCATCACATATAAACAGTTTTACTGCTATACTTCGCGATAATTGTAGACTTTTGGAATAGAATTTTACGATCTTCAAATAGGTCTACGGTTACTCTGTAAAAACTATAAAGAAAAAATATATATAGTTTATGCAATTCCATAATGAGAATTCCACTCATATTCTAGAATTACTAAAATTACTAAATTTGAAATTTATAGAATAAAGTTGAAGATTAATTATTAAAAAACGAACAAAACTACTAAATATATATGAGTATGTAGCATTGAGAAAGATATACAGCATATGCAGTATAATGCATGGGGTTTGCTTTGCTACCTACTTCAAGTATAATGCAAGTACATGGATAAAGTAGATAAAACTAACTAAATAAACATTATCTACGATGGAATTATGAGAAGTAAAGATCCGAGTAAATCAGACTAAAGAGTGCGTAAAAAGGGAGAGGAGCTGCGCAATGCCGCGCTCGGCTTTAAATTGATTTCAAGAGGGTATTCCCGAAGCGCCGAAAGATAGGTGCCTCTCCTGGGGACAGCTCGGCGGCGACATCGTCCCTCCACCTTGTGTGTCCCACACACTTTTCGCTGAGCTAACCGACGGCCTAGAGACAGGTGGTTTCTCGGACTCGTCGTAAATGCTCCTTAAATCTTCGGTCGGCCACCTTAGCCGCCTACAGCTTCTCCGCGGGGATTCTCGACCCGTCATATTGCTCTCAATGTATGGACAGCCGACCTATCAAAATGCGGATAACCGATAAATTACCATTTCAGCTCCGCGCGGCCGCTTCCTTCTTTCCCTGTCTGCGAACCTCTCGCTAAGTCTTTTTATATTATGCTCGGGAGCGTTTTGCCCTCGAGATCGTTTTATTTTATTTACATTACCAGAGCGACTGCCGAGTGAGTCCCCTAAGCTCGTCTGATGAAATTGATCCAATTGGATCGTTTGTTTTCGTCGTGTGCACAAAATCATGACGTCTCGAGGGACTTAAAATCATTTTTTGGAGATAAATGTTACTGAGTTGGTGCGATTTATTTTTTTTAATTCTATTAGTTTTTTTATTATCGTCAGGGCATCCGTTTTCGAGCGGGACCCCATTTTCGAACCCCTTTTTACCTATTCGATGCTTACTCATGTTATGACAACCAGTATCTGCTTTTAAAATCAAGAAATAGTAATTATATAAATGAAAATTAAGGTGCAAAGTATGGAAAGTATAAATAAAGTATGTTTGTGAAAGAGAATTAGAGTTGTATTATAAAATACGTCTCAATACATGAGCGAGAAATAGATTTCACCCTCGTATATGACTTTTTCACAATCGCTTCGTAAAATCACTTTGTGCCACTAGCATCGAAATGTACTACTTCGATACAAGAACTCGCTTCGCTCGGGTGACAAACTGCACCGAATACTAGACGCACCTGCTTTGCACACACGTATCTAATCCTTTTGGCTCCTTCAGCTGTGAGTACCCAAAATCTATGCTTTGCGCGAAGAAAATCAACACGAAAAGTCGTGCTTTATACTCAATTAAATAGAGAAGAAATTTCAACACATTGCAATAATTTATACTTCCGGAGAAGGAAATTCAGCACCAAATAAATATTAGTTCTTTACTAATTCTTAATTTCACTCAATAGAAGACTCTCTGTATTCAAGAATCTTTACTAATTTATGAAATCAAATACCTGCATCATTACAAGTCTACTTTGTGTACAACTCGTCACTGCATTGTTAATACTTGTTAATCAAACTTGGAGTATACCTTTCAAAGAGAGGTATACTCAATCATCTTGATGTTGAAATCTCAATAATGCAAAAGCAATAACATAAGTCTGTACAAATCGTTTCGTTCCAGAACGTGACACCGAACTTAGTCCATAACAAACGTAGGCTACGAGAACTAGGCTGCTTTCTTATCTCGAAACCTTATATAAGACTTGTTCCTTAATTCTCGTTTATTTTTGTGTTTACAGTCTGGTTATCTATTTGTTTGATCCTATGTGTATTCAAATAACAGCCAGCGTGATACATTTTCTCGAATACATCAGAATTATTAAATTTTATAGAATTTTGTGTTTCAAAAGTCTTTTCTTCTTTATATCGTTTCTCTAGCGTTTATTAAGATTGATTGTGACCACCTCACATCGATGAATAAGTGGAGTTTGCTCTAAGTAAACCATAGCCGGTGGTCATCAATACCTAGATTCATTAAGTAATATATTTAAAATTTTAGGATACATTCATTCGAAGTTTTCCTTTTAGATTTGATTTAGCTGCTTATTGTGAATTTTTTTTTACTTGTAATTTTTTAAATTAACTATGTTTCAAGACTTTAAATTAAATTGACATTATAGTAACTATTATTAAATAAATTTAGTTCTAGGATCAGATCTGTTTCTCGAAAGCGACTGAAATTTTTTTTACGCGAAAATGTCGTATCCTTAAAATAATTTTTATTGTTCTGCACAATTACGCGTAGCGCCCCGCAGAAATAGTAGAAAACACCGCTGGCACGGTGCTTAAGCATAAAAATACAATTTTTTAGCGAAGAAATCCATTAGATCTAAGGAAAGCGCGAAAGGAAGCTTTTCAACATTTCCCTAAATACAGATGACTGCAAATGCTGTCTCGTAAAAATTAACGATCCGCGAATTCACAATTGCAAAAAACATTTGCAAATGGAACTTCTAACTCAGAACTCCAGCAAGGCAACCGAGCAGCTGCGATAATTGAAGGGCCCCATGCAAGAAGGGGTTCAACGCTCGAAACAGTCAAAACTTAGCATCTTGGTTACCAAAAATCAAAGTTGCAAAACTCAATTTTAAAAAATATCAGCTTGTAGAGAATGAAAAAACACAACTTTTTTACATTTACAGTAGTTTGATAAAAATTATATTTTTAAAGATAAAAATTGAAAACCAAGAATTTATAAAGGTTACTTTCGTTAAATTTTGAAAACATAAACTACTGTAACATCGTCAATTATCATCGAATCTTCACGAAACTTCGTACAGATGTGTAAAATATACTAGCGCTGGTGACAATATCATTATTATAGCAATAATAGTTAATTTTTTTCGAAAATTTAATTTTAAATCAATAAAAGTCGGTCATTGCGTTTTTCTCACTTCAGCGAGAAAAAGTATCGTCGTAAGTTTAAGCTGCGAAAAACTTCCAGCGAGACAATTGTTCCTCTATCCTTGACAAAGTTTTATACAAAATTTCAGATCGATCTATAAGCAATTCAGTGAAATAGAGCAGTTTTATTACAGCCGTGCGTTCGCGGCTCGTTTCTTTCACGCCATCTTAATGCTTTCGCTCGTCGCGTCCGGAACTCGCACGAGTCGCGAATGCGCGACAATGACCGACTTTTATTGATTTAAAATTAAATTTTCGAAAAAATTAACTATCTTTACTTTAATAATGATATTGTCACCAGCGCTAGTATATTTTACACATCTGTACGAAGTTTCGTGAAGATTCGTACATAATTGACGAAGTTACAGCAGTTTATGTTTTCAAAATTAACGAAAGTAACCTTTATAAATTCTTGGTTTTCAATTTTTATCTCTAAAAATATAATTTTTATCAAAATACTGTAAACGTTAAAAAAATTGTGTTTTTTCATTCTCAACAAGCTGATATTTTTTAAAATTGAGTTTAGCAACTTTGATTTTTGTTAACCAAGACGTCACGTTTTGACTGTTTCGAGCGCTGAGCCCCTTCTTGCATGGGGCCCTTCAATTGTAGTCGCAGTATGTAATGCTCGTAGAAAGGAGCAATTCGCTTAGTGATAGCAATAGTAGTGTTAACTCGCTGCATAAAGTGAGTATGGAGTCTGGCACACGGCGATTGTATGCGGTAGGTGCGAGGTTCCTCCTACATATACGTATATACACGTGTACAGATGGATTGCGAATTCATGGAGTTTTCATGCTGCAAAACAATCGCATTATTGTTGTCTCGTTTCATTATCCTTGTAACTTGAGTTTCGGAAGTTTGCTAAACAAACTATTAGTACATTTGACGAATGCTCCAAATGGTTTTAGACACTTTAAAAGGTTAATTCAATTACTGAAGCGATAATATAAACTTTATGTTTATATTATAACAGAGGTTATCAATTGGCTGTACAAGTAGAGTAAGTTTCAATGTTCTACATTTGTTTGTTGTTTCGATGATTAATTAAATTGCAAGACATAATATTTGGCTTTGTAAACATAAACCGTGCAAATTTCATAAAAGCCTGCATTAAAAATTATTCAATATTGATATTGAATATTTAAGATTATATATTTATATTATAATAATATTCATAATACTTAAAAGATTGTGATCTTTATGCATTCTCTGTAAATATTGTTATTCGCAATAAACTTATTATAAGTAATGGTTATTTGAAGAGAATTTTTTTTTCTACATTACAGTTTTTGAAACTTTTTAAAGTGAGGTTTTCGAATTAACTTAATTGCTCTCTTTTAGAAACAGAAATGTTGAAATTCTTAATTATGCGAATACATTCAGATTTCGTTCTTATGTTGTTTTATTAATTATTAACCTTTAGACTGCCGGAAAGTTTATATATAGACGCACCCTCTGACATGAACTTTGTATATATAGTTGATACATGATACAAGACACTAATTTGGCCACTTTTAAAGGGTGGTTTGAAGGTTCAAATCCCGGCAGTCTAAAGGTTAATATAGATAAAATCTAATTGATATTGTCATTAATAAACATAATAATTGAATTCAATATTATGAAAATTATTTTAAAAATTACGTTGAATAAAATAACAATTAATTGTACTGTAGCTCAATCTTGGTTTTAATAAAAAAAATGCATAGAGAAGAATTCTATACTACAAAGATTCCCTGCCAGAAATAGAAAGTTTAATACCTTTAATTCACTTGGTCTTTTCGGGATTAACATAAAATGAATTTGAATATTCTACAGTATGTTTCAGTGAAGCATGATTCCATAAGAGATTTCGGTCGTGTGTCGTATAATACATATTTTCTTCTGAATTAACTTGGAGCTTTAGAATGACTTAGAAATTTAGATTGAATTATAAATATAAAGTGTGTCCCTTTAAGTCTTTCATAAAAATAATTGCAATGAAAATTATATTCTCGAAGACGAAAAACACACATACTAAACAGAATTAAATATTACTCATGCACCAGAAGAAAAATAAAGATCCATTCTAAATATATTACCAGCTACGGATACTTATTCAATTGGATTTTATTATTCCGAGAATAGAGCGTAAAAAAGAAAGATCGCGCTGCTCGTCAAAGGGAGAATAAAAAAATAGAGACTGTACAGCTCAAGCAGTAGTAGGGGCAAGATCGATGTGCAGTCACCTGGTAACTGCTATGTACTCCTTTGAGCCTGTTTTATGAAAATCCAGTGAAAAATAATGCCCGTACTCTCGGCAAACTAGGTATAGAGGAAAGAAACATTCACTCGCGTCAAATCTTATACACTGCGCCATGAAATACTCTGCATACCAGCGATGCCGATAAATTAACTAGGCGTGCCATCCCACGATAGGTACATCGTATACAGTGGATTTAGGGCAAAGTCTAGAAACTGGTTATCAGCTTGCTTTGATTCACATCATCCCCGAGGCAGCGGCAAAAGACTCTCTTCCCTCCATAGAAAGCTGCTGCTGCTGCTGCTGCTGCTGCTGGCTGTGGCGGCGGCGTCTGTACAGGTATATAGTCGCAAGCGCGCGTGCGAGTCGCTTGGCACGACACGATGCAAACGCTTTGCCGCGTGCCGCAGGCTCTGGGCTAGCAGCGCCGCTTCCTCTTTCATCTGCATACGTATATACATATATATACACGCCTGTAGCCGTGAATACAATAATCCGCTGCATCCCTTCAACGCTTTCTGCTTTCGTTCGCGTTTTCTTAATTAAAGCATTGTTAATTCGCTCCTGCGGACCTGCCTCTCTCTCTCTCTCTCTCTCTCTCTCTGACCGCTTTGCCAGCGAAGAAAGGGATTTTAATTAATTAGCTCTACCTTAATATACGTGTTATATTGTGATATATCGTGCATTTTGGGGGGAGACTCTCTATGATATAATTGTAATTTATCACTTGAAGGAACGAAGGACCAAAGGGCTGAGTTTCCCTTTCCTTTATTGCTTATTAGTATATAAATGCATTATGATACTGCAAATGTTCTTTCCAATCTTGTTTTGGGAACGATATTTCTGGAAATTGCGTGAAATCCTCTGTAATATCCAATATTTGCAAGCATGATTTGCAAACTAGTTGGTAAATTTACTCTAGAATGATGGAAAATCTATACTTTGCCATGCATCTGTTATTTCTTTAGACGTTCCGAAATATTCATGAATTGCTTTTGAACATATATAATTCAACCTTATGAATGCATAAAGACGTATTTCAGTAAAGACATTAAACAAGAAACATTTCAAAATCATTGTTTTAGAAAATTAAATCTTTTTAAATGAGAATTTTGAAATTCTGAAGTATGTCTTTATGATCGAAAAATCGAATTAAAGAACTATATTATATATGATATATTACATATTATTGAATTTTCACTATATTATCTCTGGATCGAGACATGCGTAAAAGCTATACACTATATAATTGAAAGATAGTTCAATGCTAAAGAATATAATCCGCTGTGTAAGATATTTCAAAGTATATTTTTTTGTAATAGTCGTTGTTGTAATAAGAAAATATATTATGGTTGCAACAACGCGATAGAGAATTTTTTTTAAAATTATATGTAACATTTTTTTCATGAATCCCATCATTTTTATATTGATTTCAGAGTGGCACGGTAAATCCAACGGTGAAATTATTTTACGTCGATTTGGAGCAGGTATTGAGAGGCAACGTGAGCTTAATCGAAATAAAGTGTCCGTCAAAACTGTCATCCGGAGAACGTATTTTAGCATCGGTTTCTTTTCCCACCGACAGTACCCTGTCCGCTATATGGATGAACAGAGTGCAGAATCAAGCTTACTTCCACATGTGCAACGTTAATAGTCAAAATTGCACGACGGTATGTACTATGTACCTTTTGATAGCTTTGGATTGTTTCATTTAATTTTTTGTAACGTGAAATAATTACTTTAAAATTAACTTCCATCGACGAAAGAAAAACATTTTATTCAATGTTTTTTTTTTCACACCAACGTGCAAGTAATCTTTTAAGCGCTGGTGTGTAAAAAATAGTATATGCATCGCGGGAGAAAAATTGGACAGTCCAGAACTCGTATAAGTTATCCAAGTTTTTTTCTCCCTAGATGCGTAATGAACTATTCTGCTTTTCTGTAATGTCTATTCAAATTACAATGACCAAAAGAATTTTATTTATATAATGTGTGTACTTTTGTTCATTAGTTTTGCTATAATGAAATATTTATGATTCTAGGCTTTGGCATACAAGGAAAGAAACGGCTGGGTCGAACAGTTCGTGCCACCGTTACATAGTAGAGACGGTACGGCATTTATTTTGATCTTACCGCAGAAACAGGGCAATCGAGGCGACTGGAGACACGCGGTTTTAGTAACAAACGCCACGACGGATTTTCCGAAGGTAACCGCGCTGACGTCGGGTCTCTTTGTCGTTACTGAAATCGTTGCCTGGGATGAAGACAATCATTATGTGTAAGTACATTTATTTTTATTTTTATTTACCCATATGAATATCTACAATGTATATTATAATTAAAGAGAAAAACGAAATTTTAGCCGATTTGTAAAATACTTGGAATTTTGCGAATCTAAATAAATTTAGGAAGATTAGAGTTTATTGAAGATCCTTTAATGACGTAGTTAGCTGCATATTTAAATATGTAATTAAGTAAAAGATCGTTTTTTACCCAATTATAAGATAATGGATAACCGCGTTTACTTTTTAAAGATAAATTATGTAATAGGACCAAAATATTATGTATAATAAATTAATATAATCTTGAGAAATAGTCTTAGGAGCTATAAAATATTAATTATTTTAAAAAAAATACTAGCCGTTATATTTATATAAATTTTAATAAAAGATAACGATAACGATTACTGATGAGATTTTACAATATACGGAAAAACTTTGAAAGTGTACATAAGTAACTTAACTGCGTCTTCCATCGTGTGACAAAGCCGAGAAAAAGTTTGAATCTTAAACGCTTAAAGTTCATTTCTTTAATAACTTCCGTTTAATTATTTAAATTGTAAGCTTCTTCATGATATTAAAATGACAAGACATTAGATACTTAAATATATTACTTAATAATGATTTTATAATGGTTTTATAATACGTAGTAGAACGGAAACTAACGAATACAATTGGTTTATTTACACTTATGCAATTGTTTTTTCACTTGTATAAATTTACAATAAGAAATTACAAAAATTATCTGCAGTGTCCAAAATTATGATGTAGATGATATAGTCACTAGAAACTGCCTATGAAAATTATCATAAAACGATACATCATAAATGTTAATTTCGGGTCATCGTGGTTTTATTGGTTTGAATTCATTCAAATTTAAATTTGAAATTAATACTATTAAGCTGCCATTGCACATCATAAATTACTTTAAAGATGATGCACAGACACTATTTTATTATGAATAAGGGAGCATAGTACATTTTATCCAAAAATTAGGCTGATTCATGGACTTTTAATACACTGTAGGGTTATTGGGTTATTGGGTTATTGTAAGTGCATTAGTCACCGTGCCACAAGCAGACACAAAGTCAGTTACCGTAGGTTTATATTTATATAATATTTTTTTCTCATTCTCTTTACAACGCTAAAAAATAGATACAGAGATGAACAGAATTATTGATTTTTGAAAAATACGCCGAAGACACGATAACTATAACGTATTCCATCATAATTCTTACATAAATATACTAGTAATAAATTAGTTTTCGGATAAAATGTACTAGTTCTATTTGACTGTATCAAATACCTCACGCATATAATTAGATTATTAAATTTTAGAAACTTTTTTTCACTTTAGTTGTACTCAATATATCTCGAAAATTAATACACAATCTATTTTTGAAATAATATTGAACTGCTTCTTCCATGATAAACTGCCGCCTAGCCGCAAAATATTGGAAAACTATCTTCCTAAATGTTTCGATCTAGAATTTTCGAAATTCCAATATGATGTTGCAACATGTGGTTTCCAAGTAATCATTTGAAATAAAAAGCGGGTTAGAAGCATTTCGATTTGAAAACCGAAATCAGCGGCCTTTGTCGTCGAGCCAAAAATCCTCTGCAAGTACTCGGCGAGAGCACGAACAGCCGTATCTCCTCCGAAACAGACCGAGGGTAGGGGAGGACGAGAGGTCCGGTCACTGCTTTATATATAGTACCGACGTTGGCATAAAAGAACGTGACTGGACCTTAAAATTTAATTGGTTAAGTCGATGGCTGAATTTTAAACTTTTATCGATTGGCTCCTTACAGTTTTTATTTTTTATTACTTCTTTAATGTAGAAAGTAAAAATTCGAAAAAAAAAGAACTCGAGAAGAGCTAAGAACGGAGCGTTGCTGGGCCGTTCGTTTAATTAGTGAGAAAAACTTTAGAGACTGTTCGAAACTCGCACTCGAGTTGATCATTATCGCTGCAGAATTATATTAAAAAGACTGAAGAAGTGAGTGGAGTAAACTATAGGCAATTTTGAATTATTAGTTATGTATAGTTGACCGTGTTAATTTTTCAACGAAGCTCATTGTAAATACAAAGAGCTTGAATATCGAGCTTAATGTTAGAAGAGTAAATACAATATTCATTACTATCAAAATAATTTAGTCTGAAATTAATATTAAAAAAAGTATTTAGTATGTTGCCCCATGATATTCAAAAAGCTGTTTTTTTTTTTGAATGCTTAATAAATCTTTTTTTGTAATACTGTTTTTGTATACGTGCATCGCATTATAAACCTGCACAATAAAACATTCAATTATAGAAAGTGAAACCTCGTTATTTTTTTAAAAGCAATAATATCGATTTATGTAATTGAAACAAGATATGTTATTATGGAGCTCTTTTTTAAATGAAGAAAATCGGAAGCGAGATGAAGCGTATAAAACAGCATTTCATTCGTAATGAATTGCACAAGTTCGATTTATTATATTTATTTTCGTCGTGGATTAATTAGAGTGGGTAAGGAGCTTCATAGAATGCATAGGCGAGTGCTTAAATTTACTGAATATCGAGCGATCTGAAATCCGTTATTTTGTAATACGACTGTTCAGAATAAATGGGAACAACTCAAATATGTGGGATTATTGTTGTTCTCCTATTGTGTTCAAATATTATTTATGGATTGTATGGTAATGGTATGGTAGAAATTCTGGAATATTGACTCTATATGAAAAATAACATTATGTTTCTCCTTGTTTTATTCCACAAGTAAATGTGAGCGCCATAATTTTCTATTTGTGATTACAAAACTGACATCCATTGGGCATCACTCGCAGAGAAAAGGAAAAATATATATATTGCCACGAAGGAAAGATGAATTAAAAGCACTCGTGTACATAACCACCTCCATAATACTATCTTATATGTACAGAACGTAAAGCTCATTAAGTATTGGAGGAAATCGCCGAGTTGAGAGACATAGCGCGAGACATAGTACTTTATGCTCAACCCATCCGAACTCCTCTCGCACATTCTCACCCGTATAGCCTCGACTTACACCGGATCCGTACACGCTTGATGTGATTTTTCCCGCACCTCCATCTCGTTTCTCTTCTCCTTATCCTCCTCAGCTCCGTGTAAATCGAAAATCGCGAGGATTACGTGCCGTCAAGCCGGAGCTAACCGTACTAAGTATAACAGGGCCAGCAGCGCTATAACCTCGCGAGCGCGGCACACGATTAAGATGATGTATATATAAGGCGATGTCGCGAAATTGCCCCATTCTAAAACTTTCGGCAGCGGCTCCGAGGCCATTCATAAGGCGTGCATATATTATTCCCGGGATCAGCGAGCGATGACACTTTGCGATTATTAAGCGAACACAGAGAGAGAGAGAGAGAGAGAGAGAGAGAGATGAGGCATGATCGAAGAAAGAACGAATCGGGAAAAAATCAACGACTTAACGGAATTAAGGAGAGGATCGGGAAGAGCCGCAGAGCTGTAGAGCCGTAGAGTCGTAGAGCCGTAGAGGTGGGCAGAGAGAGAGAGAGAGAGAGATGGGGGGCCGCGGAGGAGAAGTTTTCCGCAGCGCTCGTCTAACTCGCGAATAGCCCGAGGGAGCCAATCGTCGAATGCACAAATGAAACTCTCGACCTCGCCGCTTCTTTTTCCGCTTCCCGCAGCGAATTTATCAGTCGCCGCGCGTTCCGATTCCAACTTGGTCATATCTCTCTCTCTCTCTCTCTCTGTCTCTCTCCCTCTCTTACTCCCTTTCAAGCTCTCCCTCCCTCTGTTTCTCTCACTCGGCTTGCAGCGGTTATATACCATCGCCGGGGCAAACGATCCTGTATACGGGAGGGCGCGCGCGAGCAAAGCAGATTCGAATAATAATTTTGCGCGCGGCGATGGCGACTCCCTTACGAAGATTCGTATAAAATATTTATGCGATGACTGGGGGCCGTTTTTACATCGAGTCCGCGTCTCTCGCATGTGTGCGCACGCGAGTTCTCCTCCGGATTTTTTTTTTTTTTCTTTTTCTCGCGCTTCGCCGAGATACGGGGCCCAGAGCCCCGAGAGCATATAGAGCGCTATGCGCGCACAGCTTTTTTCCACCTTCTCCGCCCCCATAATGCGGCGTGGCGGACGGTGGGGGAGCGCGGGAGGAAGAGGCAGCGCGTACCGCAACTGCTTCAGCGCATCGGCTGCTGCCTTTTTATCTGCCGCGCGGGATGCATCATGCTTTATTTAAATCGTAAAAACGTTAGTTGAAAGGCCATGAATCTTTATCTTTACGGTGTTGAATTTATGACGGATAAAATAGTCGCCTCTCTTATTTTGCCGCCGCCGACGCACCCGGGGAGAGCTTTTCATCCGTCTTACTTTTTTGATTTCCACTCGCTCGAGGCTTATGCTCTAT
>UELU01105610.1:3318-15228 GCA_900490025.1 Megastigmus dorsalis
CTTATATACGAGCTTATACAAATATTTATGAAATAATATGTTCACATATAGTTATGACTTTTTATATAGAGACAAAATCCAGTCATAATCATATACAAATAGGTACAAACGTATACAATCATTCGTAATTAATATATAAATGTATATAATTGTATGAAAATCATTTTTACCCGGGTAGTCTTAAATAATTTAAATTTTTATCACCAAATAATGTTAATGTTTATTAAATGATTTACAATTGATTATAGAAATGAAAGGTACTATTACTACTTCAAAATAGAAAGAGCCGTTGATTGTCATAAAATGCTGTTGGTATATTAATGAAGGTAATCATCAATTAAGCATTTATAAATTTTGGGCTTTAGTACATGTATACACATTTGTATTTGTCTCAATTACACAGCGAGTCCGCGAGTAAACGTATGTAAAGATTGTAATAGTCGTAATTCTCTAACAGAAATATTTTCATTATTACCTATATTGGATCTGCATGCCCTGTTTCGGAGTTGAGAAAGTCTAGTTAAGCTTCACGTTCTTCTTGACTTTCATTACTTCTCCATAAACGGTTACGATTCGCTTGAGACAAATTGCGAGACAACTATTTGTTTTAGGCATTTTAAAAAATGTCTATACAAATAAAATAATATTTTTAAAACGACACCGTCAGTAATAAGAATATTCGTCAATGAGCATTCAAAAATGTCGTAAAAAAATTTTTACAAAAAATGTCTACAAATAAAATAATATTTTTAAAACGAAACACTCAGTATGAACATTCGTCAAGGAACATTCAAAATATAGCGTAAAAAAAGTTTTACTCGAAAACGGTTCGCTCAATAGCGGTTTTTTTTTTTTTTGAAAGGCCGAGGAGGGGAAGATCTTCGAAAAGACGCCCAAGATGGAATGGGCAGTGCCGGATTTGTACCGGCTAAAAACCCCTCCCCGTTTGGGTAACCAACCTTAAGGTTATAGTCCCCGAAAGTGAAAAATTGTAGAGAAGGAAAGAGTGTAGTAAAGGGGTGAGGCTGCGGTGGGTACGGTGGCCTTCTCGCCACGAAAAAGGGGGCGAGGGAGGCGCTTAAGCATGTAGCGTGAAGTATATAAGCCGAGAGGCGGTTGAGCTCAATAGCGGGTTTCACGCTTCTACTTATATCTTCGGCGACCAATGTTTAGGTACATGTTCGTCAAAAGCTGTTCGTCGCCGCCTGGTGGCAGACGCGCAACTCTGTTTTCTCACGCGGCGGCGGTGCGCAACTGCACGAGTACTCCGCCGGCCGACCGCTGCACGCCTTTATTCCCCTATATTACTACGCTACTTGTATGTAAAGTAGTCCCTGATTAATTTTTTCATAATTTATGATATATTTTAATACAAAACCTAGCCTATGTAGGTGCACCTTAATTAAATAAAGTATTAAATTTTAACATTCATTAGTGTTTTTCTTTGCGTTCCGTGAAGATCCTGCGTTCCATGAAGAACGATAACTTCTCTATCTATATAATATTTTTATAAGCTTTTCTTTGACTAATACAGTACAGTAACAACTATACTTTAAAGACAAACATTGTGTGTATAAATATAATTGCTTTATTATCATTTAACATTGAACTTATATGTAATAATATATAATGTTTTAATATTTTTTATGATAACTTGAATTATTCCATTTGTTAAAAATTAAATTCCTTAATCAGACCATAAAAATTTTATACATTGAGAAAAAGGAAGTCTTGCACTAACCCTTTATATAGTATGGTGGTAACCCACGTTAATAGCACGATTTCTTTGAGTTTTGATACTTAATTAGTAGACATTAATAATTATTATGCAAGTTCATCAAGCTGTAAGACTGCTATATTGGATCCACCATTTTTAATTTTGGCATTCCGATGGTAGATTCGTAATCAATGTCCTTAAAAATCTCTGTGTACCAGTTTTTAGAACAATCCAACGATTTTGTCCTGTATATTGGATCTGCCATTCTCAATTTCAATTATCTGACATCAAATTTGAATTCATCGACCCCAAATAAGCCTGTATACGAAAATTTATGAAAATATTAATAATAACGATTAATGCATGATTTACTTAGTCCAAATAACATATTCGTTAACAGTTAAGGAGGGCCTTTCGCAAAATGAAAACCAATATTTTTAACTATATGTGAATCTATAGTTACCATTCAATGTTTTCTTGGATTCAATAGTTATCGAAATATGCGTATACCGTAACTCAACTCGACAAGTAAATGGTTCCTTAATAGTAAATAAATATTCAATTTGTCATATTCCAATCCACGTTCATTATCATTAAATGAATGTCATTTAATGCAGGCCATCCTTTTTTCAGTGTATCATTTATAAAATTAATGCTGAATACAAGGCAACTGAGGCTGTTGACCATTCTCGTAGTACTGATAGCTTCTGGCAGCTATTGGTAGGACTAATACTCGATAATTAGGTATCTCAATGTTGGTTGAATTCGTTATAAAATTCTGAATGCTGTTGGCAATCCACCAAAGACGTCCATTTGTATCAATAGCGAAAGTATCAGGCCATTGATTGTTAATTGGATCCTTCGCTAATATCTTTTGATTCGTAGTCAAAGGCAGATTCTTGGTATCCCAACTTGCGATAGCATCTTCTGTTAGCAGACCGAAGTACAGTATTCCTGTGGCACTGATTATCATGCCATCTGTCTGCGATGATTTTCGGCCTACCAATCTAACGTAGGAATCAATATTTACATTTCTGCCACTTTTTAAGATCGAAACAGGCACAGCAAAGATTTCGTAGGATGCTAAAGGCGTGTAGTAGAGAATGCGGTCACCTAATAAGAATAATTTCAGATGTATATTATTATAGTATGTATATTCATATAACCTGTACCATGGCTAAATTAATTAATAACCCGTGTAAAAATGATTTAAGCTGAAATAGCATGATTTAATATGCTATTAATATGGCCCTTTGTAATTTTTCTATTTAAACCCGTGTTTACGCGTCATCGCTCTAAAGTTCGATCAAAACCAACTTTGTAGCTTTTTAGCATTGATCGATATAATAAATAATTAAATTTTAATAGTGTGTAAAATAAGTGGTTTTCTAAATACATCAAGAAATTGGAATAGATATGTATTTTAAAATATAACGATATAAAATTTTTCAGGCTAGAAAAAAATAATTACAAATTACATATAATAAAATAAAATAACCAGTAGAAACGTGTCTGACTCGCGTGTTATACAATTAAATAATTAAATAATTTTAAATTAAAATAGAAAATTATTTGTGAATTTATTTTCCTCGCTCAAAAATTAGCTTTAGTGTTTAACATCAGCTTGAAAAGGCAGCCTATATACAATTATATATATGATCATATATAACCATGTATTTTTTCTTTCTATGTAACTATAATACATATATGATTGCATCATTTATATATGAACATATATATACACACACATATATAATTATATAAAACTATTTAATTTTATATAGTTTCATATAAGGCATATCTGTATTCTCTAGTACAGTGTCACGCAGAACTTTATTCATGCACTAGTTTTTCAAAATTATTAATATTAACAGAGTAATCTAAAGTGTATAATATATGTACGATGCAAGTCTATACACATACAAAAGCGATTCGTCATTATATAATGCTAAAATCTATAGATGACTAAATGAATTTACGCATTTACAATCCAATTATTTTTATAATAACCCTTCTGCTAAATATATCAATCTGGATTTCCGCATAAATCGATCCATAATGTGGACTCTTATAGACACTTTTGTGCAAAGTTACGTATTTAGAAATGGATTTTTACGTAAACTGGATAAAGCTTCATATAAATTCCATTTGGATATTCCTTTATAAGAGAAGTTATCTTAAAAAATAATATATATCTAACAAACATAAACTACTACAACCACTTGAATTTTATTTTCGTAATATACTGCATATATTATAATAAAATCATAATAATATATTTTTTAATTTTGCTGTTCTGTTAAAGTTATGTTCAGCAGGCTATGTACATGTTAAAATTTATTTTACCTTTCATGGACACTGGTGAAAGAGCGATCCCATCAACTGTGCCACGAATCATAATCTCAGTTCCATTGACAACGTATCTTGAAGCTTCTTCGTTAGCTTGCATTGATTGATGCACGATTTTCCATGAGGTCCTGTCACGAAGTGAAAATACAATTATACCCGGGAACATGCTGTCGTTGTCACTTATGTAAGCCCAACCACCGTCCTCGTGATCTAGCACTAAATCATTGATAAACACCGTATCCTTGTTCACCACTTCTTTGGGAAAAACATAATCCATCAATACCTCGCCATTTTTCTCCAAATCCAAAATAACTAAGCGACTTGGACACTTAGTCCTCTGATTAGCAGTCATGAACTCAGTTCTTCCATTTTCCAACACCCACATTCTTCCTTCCGGATCAATTTCCATGCTTTGTACAAACTGAAAAGCTGAGCAATCATCCAACTGCTGCATCTCCCAATTAGGATAAGGCTCTAGCAAAGGATCAATTTTGCCACTTATCGATTTCACGGGAGTAGACATCAATGTTGCTGGGACTCCGCTTCTCCATCGGGAAATAGTCAAATAAACGCGATCTTTCCAAACTTTGACACCAGTTAATACATTATTTTCCGGTATGTACGAACCCTCTTTTATCGCTTGGATGTAAGCTTCGGTGGATGGCCAGGTAAAGTTCACGTAATTCCATTGAAATTCAACACTTTGTGCCGAACAGAAGATGATGATTGATGAAGTGAGCAATATTAATCTATCAAAAATAGACAACGTTAATTCGCGAATAATAAAGCAAAAATAGAAATGGAGAAAAAAAATTAAATAGAAAAATAAAGGATAGAATTTAATCTATTATCTCAATTGATCACTATCCTTAGAAATTAGTATTATAATTAATTACGGAACAAAGATAAATTGTAATAATAGACTGAGAAGAAACCAAGGTGTGGTTATAGTAAAGTGTAGTATAACATCTTACATAATATATTTAGAATGACATTAGAATTATTAATTCACTCATATAGTCTCATTTTAAAAAGTTTAAGTAGTAACTATTTTTAAAACCTTAAATATTAAATTTTTTCTTATGTTTCAATTTATCACTTTGATTCTATACTTTAAATTATTTCTTATACAACTATATATGTAAAAAATTTATAGCATACAATCAGAGAATTAATCTCTGCTACAATACAATAAATATGCATTATAACCACTACACAATTCTTTAACAAAAATTCAATTTTGAGGAACTTTACAAAAAAAATAGTGTTACGCAAAGTATAAGAAAAAATGCAATGAAGCAAAAGCAAAATGTTTAATTATGATAAAAATAAATATGGAGCAATCAATTAACTTGTATGCCAGTCGTCTATTTGTAATAACCAGGTATATGCTAACCACGACCTTAATGTGCGAACAAAAATGTAGTATTTTATTTTATTTTTTCTCTCCATCTAAAATTAGTACGTGCAAAGTAGAACTGGGAGTATTCCAAGTAATTATTTCAAAATAATTGCAAGATTAAACTGTCAGTGGGGCAGATGTAGGGAATACACACTTAAGATTTTACATGGAGTAATTTTTACTGACTATTACAAATTTTTCTTTAAATTATTGAGTATTCAATTTATAGAGTGTTGAATTTTATGATTCAAATGTAGCAGCAAAAAAATAATAAAAATTTTGTCAATAATAAGGCTAGTGTTTTTCTAACTAAAGTACGAAAATAGTTTTTTAAGGGGTCTGTAAATCTGCATGTTCAAGGTAGAAACCGACCTTAAATTAGTGTGTTATTAGCCCTTATTAATTCATTGCTCAAATTTAAAATTTTTAAAAACTTAATTCTTATGATATATTAGTATTTTGTATTGACTATATTAAAGTATCTTGATTAAGACCTAAAAAAGATAAATTTTTAAAAAATAATGAATTTCGAATAATCAAGAATAAAATTTTTGAAAAATGCAATAGAATCAGGCGGGTCAGAATTCACCGTAGCTACTGTATATTATCACTATATATATTATCAATCTTTATAATATACAGATAATACTGCAGATATACTTTGTACGTTGAATTTGCAGACGTACGAGACAAAAAATTTTCCTCGAAGATGCATTAAAGTGCATGCTTCTAATAGTATCAAGTCATTAAAATAATATTAATTCTTACGGCTCATTGTTCTATCATGTCTGACTTTGAATTGTTACATTTAATGAATCAGATAAAAATAAAAAATCGATAAATAAGTAAGGCAATCATTAATTAACGGTGAACATTCATCGATTTATACTTAAAAATAGATATAAAGACCTGATAATTACATTTTACTGACCTAGAA
The DNA here is from genome assembly GCA_900490025.1 of Megastigmus dorsalis. Classification (NCBI taxonomy): domain Eukaryota; kingdom Metazoa; phylum Arthropoda; class Insecta; order Hymenoptera; family Megastigmidae; genus Megastigmus; species Megastigmus dorsalis. The sequence goes on from UELU01105610.1 coordinate 9,724, forward strand.
GTAAATATCTCGTATTAATTAAAAAAAAATGGAATTATTCAAATCTCGAATACAGGTGCACTTCGTCTACGAATTATCTATCATCTGTTAAAATTTCAAGTAAATATTTCAATGACATCTTAAAGGATTCTTGTTTCGAAATGAGCGCATTTTTTTGGAACAAAAATTTTTTAAGATATTATTAAAATATTTATTTGAAACTTTGCCAGATGATAGATAATTCATGGACTAAGTGCACCTGTATCTGGAATTTGCATCATTTCAAGTATTTATTTAGTTATTATACTAATAATTCAGGAACCGATCGATAGAACAGTTTAGTGGTAACTGTTAGGACTTTGACACCCCCTCACCCCTAAGTATCTCCATAAAAGTTATAGTTAAAACAAAAAAGGGGGTTTAGAAAAAACTGCATATCTTCTAGACAAACAGCATAAGTGCTTATTTCAAAACATATATCTTCCCAAAATTTTAGAAAATTATTGATAAATGAAAAAATAGCGTTTTCTGACGGTTGGTATTTTTTTGTAACTTAACTAATTAATCATTTTTAATGTAACATATGCATAACTTTTGTAGATAATTTTATTAATTTAATTTTCATCGATATTTTCTTTGTCCGTTTCTTAGATTCTCAGACAAAAAGTATATTTAATTCTTTAATCGATTTCCTATTGAATCGTAGGTTTTTTTTCCAGGTCTCTTATTTTTTCTACATTATTTTGAGTCTATATCTGCTTATTATATCGTACGAGAAAAGGAAGAACACCTTTGGAACTTCAATCAAAAATTTAATTAATAAATTAATACTCTTGAGTTTTGCAAGCGTAATCTATTTTGTTATATAGTTTTAAGCACACATTATTTAAAAATATATATATTGTAAGTATTTCCATTAGATATAAACTACCGGAACTAAGGAACGGAACACTATTTATATTTCAATAAAGAATAATTGTCGCATTTAATTCATATTTATTTAAGTTTGTAAAATGTAAACAAAATTTTGGAAATATGTGGTAGGTTAGTTAGTGGTATTTCTTGACTCTGATCTCCCGTTAAGTACATACATACCTAAACATTGTCACCAAACTACAATAGAGTTGTCTCGAGACTCAAGATTACAAGTAGGCAGAATAAGCACGATGTTGTTCCAATGAAAGGTGATGTTAAACTGACTTGTGGGAAACCGGGCAATTCACTTCGAGGCGATTTCTCCACTGAATTTGAGGTAGGGATTGATGATAGGTATAGGTGGTTCGAAAGTACGCTCACCTGCTTTTTATTTCATATCTTGATAAATCCTATGAAAAATGAAGTTTTGGGTCTTTTTTTGGCAAAATAATAACAATTAATGAAGATGTAGCAAATTGAAATTCATGTGACTTTATATAATTGTATACATTTGTTACGTAATGCTGTTTATATACTAAAATTTCTATAACTTTTTACAGATACTGCTCACGCTGTTCATCGACAAAGGCCAGATTTTATTATCTATACTAAAAAGTATTATAGGCTTTTAAACTTAATACAATTTAAAAAAAAAACTGTGACTTATATTAGTTCATATGCGTTACATAAAACATAAAAGACATTGAAAAGGTGTTAATAGGGTGTGCTATAGTCATAACGATTTCTATATTACCAGTTCTTGCATTTAACGAAATATATAAAGATACAGACTATTTTTTGGGAAACTCCCTATCACCATCTCGGTAATGATGTGAATTTCTTCGTCATAAAATTCGGAGAAATAATTGCGGTGAATAACGAACGAAAATCACTCCGAATTGTGGATGAAATTTCATGAACCTTGAACCACGTAATATTTATATCATTATCGAGATGGTGACATAGATTTTTTTACAAAAGTTAATCTCTATTATATTTCGTTAAATACAAGAACCGGTAAGGTATGAATCTTTATAACTATAACACATCCTCTTAAAAGTGATTTTTCTTGCCAATGCTTATGAAATTTATTTTTTATATATCCAGAAATTTGAGTAGGTCGGATGAAAATAATATTTTAAAACAAGCCTAGAGAAAAAGAGAATCCAACTCCAAATGCAATTTTACTCTAAGTAGATGTTGCCATATCACAATAATAAATGCTAATTTATAGTGATACTGAAAAAAATCTTATAGTTATATAAATACGCACAAGCATTTGCATCTGTACCACTTCTCAGAGCAGTTTGATGTTTTACGTAACATAACTGCAAATGAGGAAAAATGCACGTGTGAGTTTGATGTTGGCATCATAGAAGTGTAACTGTAAAATCACGATTACTTCTTGCTTACGTAATTTCAATGTGTTTCAATTTTTGCAACATCTTTTTCATGCCATGCAAGTCTGCACAGATATAAAATATTTATTTATCGATCATGGCAATAAATTGTTGGAAAATCGTTGAAGTGATCCAACGAGGAAGTTCGTACCTATATTTTATAGTTTTATAACTTAGACGTGTAATATAAAATAAATAAAATATTATCTTGTTTTGCATAAGATTGCATAACGGAGATCATTATGTCTGAAGTCAAAATACAATTGATATAAACAACAACAACATATATATATTGTAAACGAAGAAAATAATAAGTTCCGATGATCCAATGAATTTTGATCCAAAGCTTTTAATTTCAACAGTTCGGGCAAAAATAAACTAAAATTATCTTATTCAAACACTATAAAAAATAATTATGGAAATTAATGAACTTATCTTAATAAATGGTAAAAACTATCAGTTAACGTACGCATAGATACGGAGACCAAAAGAGCTACATCGCTCTACTGAATTTCGATTACGAAACTTTTTTAGCTAGGCATATTCCATCTTTTTAGGAATTGAATACATTTTTAACACGTATACAGAGTTTTAATAAACAAAATATTATAGTAAGTTTCTAATAAAAAAAATTCTATACATACTTACTATCTTGAGAAAAGGATTGACGCTTACTTCTTTTACTTTTCATACATCTTCGTCATAAAAATTTTTTAGAACATTAATTTAGCAATTGTTAAGTTAAGAGTCACTTATACTCACTTTTCTTCTTTTTTCTAATAAAATCGCGAAAATGAAGTTTGAAAACTGCACATCTGTATGCATTAATAAAAATGTATGTACATCGAAGAACCTTATAAAATGTTCTTAACAGTTTTTAGTAATAAATCTGTGACTCCCAAGCATAAAAATTTTCTTCATTTTTCCAGATTGCATTTACAATGTGATCCAATCATCAATTTAACAACGTATAGATTCGAATCTCAATACAAAAAAGCTGTAACTATAACGCAGCAGAGGCAAAGGCTCCTTATCATAACAAATCCATGCGTCTCGTTAGCCGTCTAATTGCAGATAAAATAGTTTCCCCGAATGAGAATGAAGACACAAGAAGAGTCATTAAATTATCGAAGCTTGTTACGAATCAACTTCGATAAAAGTTATAACGGACAAATTTATAGATAAAGCACCAGTGTCATATTGAATGTTGTGGGTGAAGACGAAGTATTTCCAATTTTCGACACAATGAATACTGTCTTAAATATCGATCGGCGCTACTCATGTACCTTGTACGAGTCTTTTAAAACGTTATGGTTCGACAGCGATTATTTCGCTTACGAAGGACAAGAACTGAATGATTACAAAGTTATTTCAGCAAAAAGCTTAATAAACTCCGCTTCATGCGATTATTATACCGTTTAACTGATAAATTATTTATCACGCTTTAGCATTATCCTATTATAAAAAATATTTTTTTTAATTTGATATATGCTGTAAGGTATTGCTTCCTGTAGGGTATTTATTACTAATAGTTACAATATTTAAAGGTTTGGATGTCAGAACTAAAGCTTTGGATACACCAACTAAAGTGAATAGTTTTCGCTCATAGCGATATTGTCAAATGTACTTTGGATCTCACAACCAGAACTTTGTAGTTATCGCAACTAAAGCATTACCTGGTAAGGCTTTATTTTCTTAATATATATCATTGGGGTCCGGGGTTGTGGGGTTTTAGTTTATTATACAATTGATAAAAATTTATATATCCCAGAAACTTGCGTTATATATATATATATATACATATGTACAAACCGTAATAATGTTATTGGGTAAAATAAGTAACATTGAAAATTTTGATTTTTCACGAGAAGTGTCCCGTGTATCGAATAGAGATACGGTTGGTGGCGTCTAGACAGTGCCTATAATAATATATAATAATATATAATAATATATATATAATTATGTAACGATACAAATTCCGGACATCTGTGTTAAAAGATAGGGAACAACTATATATAGTCATTTTATGATAAATTACTCCTAATTGAATAATAACAGAAAACCCCACAACCCCCGACCCCAATGAAGTTCGCCTGCGGCGCCCGCTTCTGTTACTGAAGAAAAAATTCCATAAAGTATAATAAAACACGTAATAAACATAAAAAACAAAAAAAAGTTTACTGCCCGGAAATCGAACTCTCATATATACAATTTCCGGGCATTCCCAGAAACTCAACAGGGGCCCGGAAACTGAACCATTATATATAAAATTGGCTCGGGAACTAAACTCACATATACTTAATAAAATATAATATATGTATATAACGAGATCCAAAATTTTTAACGTTACGTGAAAATTTATTTATATTTAATATTGCAGTACAAATAAAGATGCATTAAAAATGTTTTTTCTGGACGTTAATTTGTTTAAAAGCCATAAGCATTAAGGTATTAGCGCGCGCTATATTAAGCGCCGGATTCACGCACGTCGCACACTAATCTTGTATCCTATATAGCCTGCACTAGCTGACTATATAGGTGTGAATACTGATTAGAGATTAGACAGTTTTGAATATTTTTCTCTGTGGCGCCGCGGCGGCACAGGGAGGCACTAAAGCTCCTAAATAATGCGTCACTACTGTCACTGACGTCAGTACTGTCATACGTCACTCGTCACTCGTCAGTATTATCAGCACAAAGGTCAAAGCGGTCAAAGCACTGTCACTTGTCAGTTGTCAGGCGTCAGCACTCCCGCAACTCAGGTAAACACACCACAACCAGCGTAGCCAAAAGCGGCTCCCGAGGAGAGGGAAATTTAAAATAATTAAAAAAACGCGAAAAAAAGTAGTAACAAAAAATTATTTTTATGCGTTGATAATTTCAACTAAATTAAAATCAACAAAGTTACTATGCCAGAATTAATTATTTGTAATTATTTATTGGCTTAATTGAATTTCAGTAATCAAGCGATGCTACTCGATGATACTTCGAATTTGGACATATTTTGACTTAGACAGAGTAAAATAGCATTTAATAAATTAGTAAAATAATTAACCTTTAATTTAAAAGTGAAATAACAATGATTATTGTTAAAAAAGAGATTTATAAAAGTAATTGACGTACAGCCGATCTGCATTATCCCGTGCGCAGCAGCGTGTTGCTTTTATAGTCGACTCTTCACGAGTTCAACTGTTTAACCGTACAATACGAG
>UELU01105611.1:0-22532 GCA_900490025.1 Megastigmus dorsalis
GGCCATGGTGAACTCTGCACATTTAGCCATGATACTGTATCTTTGCCCAGTGGGACTTTTTCTTTTTTCAAATCTTTGTGCCCAGTGGGACTTTTCAATATTGCCCAAAGGGACTTTTTTAATTCGATATTTTGCCCAGAGGGACTTTTTTCTTTATCTGAAACAATGCCCAGTGGGACTTTTTCTTTCAATATCGCAGTCATGGGTACTTTTTCCGTCCGAAAAAAACCCGAAAAATTTCCGGGCTTCAGACGGGAATCGAACCCACGACCACTTGAGTCGCCTTGTTTAGCAGGCAAGCGCCTTACCCACTAAGCCAAGGACGGCTCAATTTGAAATATAATTGCAAAGTCAGAATCATGCCATCTCTTGAATTGAATTGAAATCAGTAATAATTTGGTATGTTCTCCTCTAGCTTCTATATTATTTTAGTTTTCGGAAATTTCTGGGCTGAGCGCGTTCTATTTATGATCATTCTATCATCTCTAAAAGTTTCAAGTGAATTGGTTAATTTGTTAAAGAGAAAAGTTTGAAAAACCTAATGTCGGTAAAACAGGCGACTCCGGCATCCTCTTAATGCCTTTTTCTTTCGGGTCCAGATGCCTACTGCGCACATTTCTCTCTTCGGATTTCTCTCTCTCTTTCTCAAAGAGAGCAAGCATGGTGTTATAATCCCGATATTCCATATATCTACGTACAAGCATGCCTCTCGTTTTAAATACAGCTTCGTGTAATTCATAATAAATGACTTATAAATGCAATGTACTTTTTGCAAACGGGCCCGTACACAGCAGCCTGGGCAGCACGCACGCACTCTCTCCCTCGGTTCGCGTCACCCACACGTATTCTACTCGTGCATCATCGCAAGCCAGCCACTTGTACGGGGTGTTTGACAGTGCATCTTATCACAATACACGATGGAACTTTCATTCTAATATAACGAATTTAGCGTATGAAATCAATTCTTTATCCATGTATCGTTCAATAGTATACATAAAACTATTAAAACAAACTAAATAAATTATTTTGCTGATGCATTTTATATTACGTTGACTTGTATTATGAAAATTCATGAAGATGATTTTCTGACATTGTTTGATTCAAATGATAGCATTCAGTATTGGTAAATAGATTAATTAATTAAGTTTCACATTCATTTTAGAATAACGTTTATAAATCAACATTACAGCGCAGACGAATAACAAGTGTGCATCCATCGTGCTCAGACGAAAAATATCGAAGGGAGGAATTATCAATTTGTAGAAATCATATGACGGCCTTCGAAAGCGAAAAGAAGGAGTCAAGAGCTCGTATGAGAAAATTCTATTTTTCTGCTTTATTCAATATGCACTTAATTACATTTACAGCGATGCGCGCCGGGCGAACCTTTTCTTTCCTTTATGCCCGCATGTGTACTTTATGACTTACCCCATAGAGGTAGGTTCGATTCGTTCGCCGCGGCATCGGTGCCGCTGTGCACCGCGTCCACGGTACTCGTCCTTTCTATATATATACACGCTCTTTCTCTTCTTCTCTCCTCGAGCTGCCGCTGTGCGGGGAACAGCAGACTATACAGACTAAGAGTGCGTGCGAGAGAGAAGAGAGACGGGGAGAATACTGAGCTGCTTGTTGCTTTATTAGGTATAACATGCATTACGACCCTCTGTGTGTGGACACGCTGCTATCTGTTTTCTCGGCTATGTATACGTATATATATTTGTAGTCGATGATTTAGATAAATTGACGCGTAAGCCTGATTCGAGCCAATAAGAGAATCGAAGGAGAAGGAGGAGAAAGAGGAGGTGGAGAGCAAATGAGAAATGTAAAGGCGCTCTCGCGAATGCAAAGGCCAAGAGAAAGAGAGAGAGAGAGAGAGAGAGAGAGAGAACCAGCTGATTAGAATGCAGATGACAGATACTGGTAAAACGCTTGTAGAGAGATATTTATTATCATTGGATTTTGCGCCGGAATTCGTGGTATACGTTTTTCATTGAACTTTGTAAATTTGTTTGTAAGTTTTCGATCATCAGTTTCAGAAGCCGCGCTTTCAAACATTTAAATTCAAAGCAGTTAGTGGTATAAAATTTATACAGGGTGTTCGAAATGTTCTGGACCCCCCTGATTATGGAATCAACTACTTAAAAAAAATTGGTGGCTCCGTAAGGTGCTAGGATTTTCTACGAGGATTCCATTGGTGACCTTGAATTTACCTTCATTCAAAGAGGTCATATTCCGAAAAAAACACGATTTGACAGTAATTTTGAATCAAAATGTTATTTGACCTCTGTATGACCTTTGGAGATCATTTTAACGCATGGCATGCGGGGTACATATCCGTAAAATAGAGGTTCCTATTTGAAAAAATAAAATTGACCTTCAAATGACCTTGAGCCAAATGCCCAAGGTCAAATTCAAGGTCACCATTGGAATCCCCGTCGAATATCATATAGTGACCTACGGGGGCATCAATTTTTTTTAAATAGTTAATTCCCAAATCAGTGGGGTCCCGAACATTTCGAACACCCTGTATATTAATACATCGATTTTTTATCCTGCTTATACAATACCATTTATTCGGTGGAAAAAGTTACGACTGAAATTTCAATTTGAAAAAGCTCGTATCTCAACTTTTTAGTTTGTAAAATGTTCTATCTCACAATAACGTCCTTTTCTTTCAGTAAATATGAAACTTATATGAAAAATTTTGTATTAAAGCCTTGTTCTTAGTCTAAATATACATAAAAAGAAATAGTTGGTAACCTTGTGACTAAGAATGAACTTCCACAAAAACGTGTTCGCAAATAAAATTTTTTCTATTCTGAGATCTTCAGGCAGAACCTTTTTTTAACCAGCCGACGATTTAATCTAGTTTTATCAGCCTTGATGGTATACGTTCTGTTGTCGTTGTATGTTACAAATAAAATATGTCTGAAATTAATTTATTAATTATATAGTGTGAAACGTGAGACTAATTGTTCAGGTCACTTTCTGTTAAAGAAACAGATAAAAAGTTCTCTCTGAGAATCCCAGTTTGTGTTGTTGATGTTTAAGTATCGGATACGTCTATGGTCCGATACAACGCCTGACAGTCCTTGCTCTTACTTTCTTAATTTTCTTAATTTTTTAGGGCTATTTATCTATCGCTAGAGGACCTTAAGATGGCCTTCATTCGTGTGCTGCTACCTACTCTTATTGCAGATGTTTACATCAGCTCTGAGGTGTCGAAAGTTTCTTTTTTCGCAATCAAATTTCCTCGGATGCCAGTGTGCCCAGAGTTCCAGCGACCAAAGTACTTTGATGAATTGTGGTACCTGGTAACTTGTAAGCTAGAAGAGAGAAATTAAAATTTTAATATTTTGTCCGTAAAACCTTTGAAATTAAAAAGCCGTTTCGATAAAAACAATGAATAATTTAGCAGATAATCAACATCCGCCACGGCAATAGTTTATTATTTACTCGCCCGTACACTTTAAAGATGTTTATCCCTTTTAATTTATTTGATGCCCCACACTAAAGACGCCTTTTAGTTCTTAATGCATTTTAATGAAAATAATAAATAAAAAGTGCACGTTCTTGTTCCTATCTGAAAAACAATATAATCTCAAATCGCTCTTTATAATTAGCGGCATATGTAGTCAAGATTCATTACGATACAAGCATACCGTGGATTTTTTCGCTTTATTCACTCCTCGGCATATAGTAAAAGTCAATTAACACAATAAAATTTAATACGGCCTTTGAGGAAGCACATAATGCTCCCGCCGCAGAAGATTAAAGGCCTCCGAAAAAATTGCAGAGGCGATTCGACAGGAGTACATAAATCACGCTTTCCCGTCTACCGTATCGCCTTTTCCTCCCTCGCGCTTAACACGATTTTTCAAGTAGTTAAAAGAGCACAATGCTTAAAAACGAAGAGGATATAGAGGAGCGAAGAGGAGCGAAGAGAAGGAGGAAGAAAAAGAAAAAGAAGAAGAAGAAGAAGAAGCAATTCTCAATTGGCGCGGCGCTGCGGAGCTTGGAAAATGCGAGGAGTGGCATTAAAATTTATAACGAGTCACAGCTCTGGGTCGTTCGCTCGGCGCATCTATTAAAGAACTCCCGGGCAATGCGAACTGCGCGCGCGCGCGAGCATATGAGCGCGCGAGCTGCACGCAGACATATAATTATACATAAAGTATCATTAAGTTGCCATAATTCTTGCGTTATTGCATTATTTAGCCTGGCACCCCGCAGTGCCAGACGCGCTGAATTCTCAGCTTCATCGGCGCGCAATATCTCGCTTCTTCTCTCCCTTCTTTCTTTCCGTGGCTGAATAATTTTCTATTATAACTCTCTTTCTTTCGTTCGTTCGTCCGCTTCGCTGGTAAACCTCGGCCCCCGTCATCTCGCTTTGTGGACTATTAGTGCTCTTATCCTTACCCCCCTTCCCTACTCCCAGCGCAGCCCCTTTATCTCTTGTCGCGATAAAGCAAAGTTATACCGTGCGTGGCTCTTCATCGCCGGTGTTTCTTCCACTGGCCGTCTCGACAAATTAAAGACTGTCTCGTCCCTTTCGCGCGCGGCGCTTTTGTTCCATCGAGAAATACCATAATGCCGTTTTGTTGCGGCCCAACTATTTTATTAGCGTATTAGGTTTCTTTTTATGATTCGCGCGTGCGTTTCATCTTCTGGTACAGTTTTCGCAGTCAAATAAAAATGTTCTTTCTTTCTATGTTTGCTTTATGGCCAATTGAATTATAGCTTATCCAGATCTGTTTACCTCTGTAAAAATGACTTTAACAGTAATGCTATAATAAATTTATTAATTAATAGAATTGGAGTACATTAAGCAGTTGCCTTCTTAATAATGCATAGTATATCTAAACATGACTGTGAAAAGCTTTTGTTAATTAAATATTGAATAAATTGAACCAAAATTAATAAATTCGCCGGTTGAAATTGAAATAAATTAATGAATAATGCCAATCATTTACAAAACTAAAATTTACTTTTATCATAACGCCCTGACCTTCTTTTATTTACAAGCACATTAAGACTGCAGACACATTAAGACATTTGAACTCTGCTAACTTTCATGCACTCTTAAATACATTCATATTTTTTTTAAATATGTAAATTAAAGTTATGCAACAAATATAAAATTCATATTTTTTTAAACTCGCCATATAATTTATGTTCCGACTTGGTGCTAATTGACGACGATATGATTCTAAACAAGGAACATATAATTTTTACATTCCCCACCTACCTATTTAATAATAATAATCAACTTCAAATTTAATAATTGGACTGCAATTATTTAAATATTTTGCACTGCTTTCTGTTCTTAATTTTCAGCCAAGTGTATGCTACCGCACATTTATTGTTTGACGGAATGAGATTAAAGTGGAGCAGCATATATAATTATCCGCGTTGTTGATAGTAAAAGTAGCGTGCCAGACTCAGGTTTAAAAAACGCATCGTTAACGCGTCCGCATTTATTTGTTTTCACCGTCGTCTCATCAACGAGTCTCATTCTACTATAGTCGACTTTCACAAGTCATATCGTCATGTGCCTTGCTGTAAGATTGTTCTGCTTGACCTGCAACTTTTGACGTTGTTTGAACAATATTTCAGAAAATGTAAAAGGAAAATAGTAAAAGTTGTGCAAAACATAATTTCGTTATTCAATTTATTATTGTGAAGTTTTGCACCAAAGTACTGTGAATGCATGTTGTTTCTTTACTTATAGAAAATTTGTACCTCGAAGAATTGATTTTGAAGTTATAAAGGTTAATAAAAATAGATTATATTGTTTCTTTCTTACTTCCATTGTATTTCTTATAAATGTATTCAATTTGCGAATAAGTTTATTAGAATAATAACAGTACGAGTTCTATTACATTTTATTAATTAATTTATCTATTTATATAAAAAAATATAAATGTAAAGCTAACTTAGATACATTCAACTAATATCTCTCTTTCAGCTCAGTTTCTGTTTACAGTAATATATGTATTAAGAAGCTACAGCACTTATTTATAAAAGCAATATCGGATACATCGTTTACTATAATGCAACATCATCGAGCAACTTAATCACCATCGTATTAAATAATATCTGGCTTTCATTTGTTTATCCGTGCAGAAATAATTGCGTCGCAATTAAACTGAAGAACGCCAGCTCTCATTAATAACAAAACAGCCGTTAAAAATGTCTATAGAGTTAATTTTTCATCGATAATTTGCATATACTTGGTTGTCCGTACCCAGAGAACTTTCATAACGTAGATCTTCTCTCGCGGAGCTGCTGCTGCGGCTGCTACTGCTTCTGTACGAATCGTCGATGTCGCTTTTTAAACTGTACAACCATTAGCAGGTCTCGTCTGCTCTCTCTCTCTTTCTCTCTCTCGCACACGCACACACTCGCCCCCGAGACCGAAGGGACATCATTGCACTTTTATTCGAGAAAACCAATCATTGAGACATTTACCCGCGCGCATTGGTAAACGGACTTAATTGCCGCAAAAAGCAATCATTCACGCTACCTTAAAATAAACTAACAAAAAGAGCTCCGCGAAAAAGGAGGGCAAAAAGGAGGAGAGATAAGACAGCGAATAAAAGAAGGGAGAGAAAGGAGAGAAGGGAGAGAAGGAGAGAGAGAGAGAGAGAGAGAGAGAGAGAGAGAGAGAGAGAGAGAGAGAGAGTGGCGGCCACTAAATCGAGAAACGCACATAAATCGAAGAACGCATATAGCAGCAGCAACAGCATCCGTGGCCGCATTATGAAGTCAAGATGCAGGCGATGTGGTAATGAAACCCTCGATCGGAGGTTTGGAGAACACAACGTACGCGGATGATACGTCGCACACGCATATGTGCGCACACGCATACATATACGTACCGTGGGCGACGACGACGACGACGACGACGACGCGGACGAGGAAAGAAAAAAAAGGAAAGAGAGAGAGAGAGAGAAGAAGCGGATGCTGGAGTAAGAGGGAGCTGACTAAGGGGCGGAGGGGAGGAGGAGGAGGAGAAGGGGGACGCCGCGGGGATGAGGACCAGCCGCCACTGCTTGCGTGTCGAGGCTTAATGAATGCAAACCACGATCCGGAGGCACAGCAGCAGCAGCAGCACAGGCTCTCGACCTGTTGTTTTCCAGTCCAGATAGCCTATAATTTTTATTGTCACGGGAGAAATAGCAGCCTCCTGATGGAGGCACACACGGGGCTTATCTACCTCTCTCTCTCTCTCCCTCTCTCGCTCGCGCAGTCCTCGTTTTGTGTCCCGGGTACCGTGTTCCTTGCGTTTTGTTGCCCTCGCTTTAAGACTACCCTACCCCTACCCACCCACCCCCTCCCCTATCCATCCTCATTCGACTTCCTCTCGTTCTCATCGTTCTTTCGCTTATATAGTCAAGACTTTTATTCTCCCATCTTCGTCCCGCAACTCTTCCTTCCTTCCTTCTCTTTTTTTCTATTCTAATCTCCTTTTTCTCTGCCTTTCTGTCTCCTGCATTTCTCCGCGTCTCTCTCCCTTTCTCACACACATACTTTCTCCATAGTTATTTCTGTCTCTCACTCAGACTTTACCTTCGTCGATTTCTTTTTTTCTTTTTATTTTTTTCTTTTAATCATCTTTGCGATAGAAAGCCTATTTCGTTTCCCACACTAGTAAAGGATGCTGCAATTTTTCAACGCTGGAGTCTCAGATTCAGAGTAATATTTATCAGTAGTGTTTTGCGTTTTGTAATAATAAAACATGGGACCAGTATGTTTCAGGTATGTAAAAAGAAAATGCATTGAAGATAACCTACTAGTGTATATTGTTCCACTTGATATAATAATTCTGAAGATGTATTTGGATGGTTTATTACATCTGTATGTTTTTCATCTATGGAATTCAAATAATTATTCAATGAAAATTTTACCGTATTAGATTTTCTCCAATATTTACACAGTCTTTTAAAATAATTTCTACTAGTTTCTGCAAGAAATGCTTCTCAAGTACTTTAACCTCTGAGCCATATAAAATTCTTACGCATACCAGTTAACATCCTCCTTTTCAATGATTCATCTTTCCATGTTCGCATTATAATTTCTGGTCTCCTGTGTCTCCGTGTCCTCTGCTTTCTCCCTCTCCTTCTCTCAATCGTCGTTTATTTCGAACTAGCCTTTTTTCATCATGGACATTCACGTCCAATCGCAAGAAAGTCAAAGCAGAAGAAGAAGAAGAAGAGAGGGAGGGAAAGACCAGAAGAAGGAGAGAGAGAGAGAGAGAGAGAGAGAGAAACCGTGAGATCTCACGAGCCAGTGAACAGCTAAACGCGTACATATAAGCGTTTTCCTATCTTCGATATGGTCGCCGCTTATCGGGCCTCGCAGCTCCGCGGACAAGCTCGTCCGGACGCGCGCTCTCCGTGTGAATTCATCCGTGTGTGTCTGTGTGTGAGTGTGTGTGCGTACATGCACATGTGCATAAGCGGCTGGCGGACTTATAAGAGGGCGGCCGGTTCCGTTGTACCTCATTCTGCCACGCCGATCTCGCTCAATCGCGGAGATATCATCCGTCTCTGCGCCCCGTCTGCATTATAAAGGAAACGCGTAATGATATCGCGGCGGCCTGGCCGGAGAGCCGACTCGTTTTAGCATTATGTACACGTATACCTGTACACGAACCCGGGAGACCGGCCAGAGAGTATTTCAGAGCTCGCTTTTTTCTCATTGTCTCGCTTGCCTCGTTATGCACGCTAGAACGGCCGCGTACGCATATACATATACAGAGAAGGAGCAGCTGATCTATGGGAAAAATTCGATTAGAGAGCTTTTAATCGGCGCGTGCGCAGCTTAGCGCGGAGACTTGTCAAAGTTGATGGGCGGCAGGGTGGGAGGGAAGGGGAACGAGGCAAAAAGGTGTAGACCGTTTACGTGGCAGTGTAGCGCTTTTTGCCAATGCAAATTCCCATGATAGGGGGAATTTCAATCAGCGCCGTGTACACTTTAAATTCCGATTCGATGTATATACCTAATTGCAAATAGTTTAATGATCTCGCGATCGTGTGCGCGTTATCGTGGAAAAATTCTCACTTGACTTGATTCGATCCTGAGTAATATTATTCATGCGGAACACGTGCTTTCGGTATTTACAGATTGGAAATAGAATGTAGAATGAACTTTTTAGTTTTTTGTGTACTGTAGTTGATCTGTGATACTACTTAAATCTAAATTCACAGAGACATGTATAAGAGTGCAATTGAGAAATCATTTTTACCAGCTCAGCTAATAATAATAGTGTCGATCAAAAGACGGACCGCAATGTATAGATACGCATTAAAATGAGGAAAACTTAAAATGGTAAGACTAACCTATGGAACTTGTATATCATTATTTCGTGAGCGAGAAACCTATTTCATTTTAAAATAAACCATTTTCTTTTTATCTAGAAAATATTTAAAAAAGCACCTAGATGACGTTTTAAGTCTATTGTGAAGTAGAAACAGACAAATGTAAGAAGACGTCGATTTTCAATCATTTTTTCTTACTACAAATTAAACGGAAAATATCTTTTTTAAATTTTATAATATTTGCTACTCATGATTACATTACAGAATGGCTTAGATCATCATTCGCTTTTCTTATATTTGCTCATAATTAGTATACTATGCAGGTGTTATATTATTATCTCACTAGTCCGCTATACAGTCATTACCGCGTATCACTCCATTCGCAGCATCCCCACCAAACACATCATCTCGCGCGACGCGTGTGTAAGATAAACAAATGCTAATTCGAAAATCTATTACGAATTCCATAAAAAACTCACAATGAATTTCCTATGCGCGCGCATCTCTCTCTCTCGGCGCTTATGACAGTATATACTGCACGCTTGCGCCAGGCTCGCAACACGCGCACACGCACAAAAAGCTTTAAACGAATCTCACGCGCGCTCGCTTATACACACAGGCACGCATTGGCATCGCGCACTCGGCTCTTACAATAATTTTCCCTCTATATATATACGTATATAGAGGCAGTCCCGGCGCGACAAGACAAACGCGTCAAGCTAACTCGCGGCCATTGCCTATACGTCCCATACTCGGACGGACATCTCTCGAGCGCCAGCGTGTATATATACTCGTTGGCGCGTGTGCAGCCGGCGTCGCAGCCATTGCCCGGGCCGTATATACCGCCAGGCATTGAAAGCTGATGGACCGTACGTGAGAGAACATAAGTTTTCTCCTCTCCCATGGCGCGAGAGAGCTCAGCTCGCCAGCTCTGAATGACGCGGACACGGAGAATAGGCAAGGACGACTGCAGGAGGTGGAGGAGGTGGAGGAGGAAGGGAGGCGGACTGCAGACGGAGATAGACATAATACTGGACACGAGCGGACGTAGTACGTCGGTGCGGTGAGCGCGGCGGAGATACATCTCGCGTGGACGCTACATCTTTATGCGTTACGTGCGGCTACGGCGGCTACGGCGGCTACGGCGGCTACGGCGGCGGCGTATATATAAACGGAAAAAGGAGGGAAATCGCGCGGGGATTGAGCGATAAAAAGGTGCGAGAGACATCACGAAGAGCAGAGAGTATAAAGGGAGAGAGGAGAGAGGATCTCGCGAGGAGATATACCGCGTGTATGCAAATGGGCCCGCGGCGACGGATGGCTAGAACTTGGCTCTCTCTCTCTCTCTCTCTCTCTCTCTCTCGTGCGCGTGTGCGGCTCTTATAGCGAGATCTGCGGTTTCAGGCGATCGGAGTCATGCTCGCCCGGCCGATATACGGGCGACGCAGGCTCGATCCGGTACAAAGACGAGCCACTGTAATTCGAGGAAAGCGGATGACACGCCAATGTACACCTATAGGTATGCGATGGAAGCGCGAGTGATGCGCGCGGATTCTATTCCCTTTTCGCTCCATCTGCAGAGTTGATATTGTACACAATTGAAAAATGTGTATTATGTGTACCTGGCATTATTGACTTTGCGAGTATTGCATTCTTTGAGATTTAAACTGTGCGACAAATAATGAATATATATATATTGTTTGTCTCAGTGTATTATATATATATACTGAGAGAAGTAAGGGTTTAAATGAAAAAAGCTTGTACAGCTAACGATTTCTATCATTTATATTTCACTCAACTATAATATATTTGACTCAACTACTAACATAGTTCAGTCGGAAATGGTACATTAACTATTAATATATCATTCCTTTGATCGTACCTTCGAGCCGGTAAATTACAATCAAATAAGGTTTATTTGAATGAAATGTTTACTTCTTCCAGTGTATACATTAATATGTTTATAAACTTTAACAAACTATTTTTAATACATTAACCATATATGATTGACGCTTTGAAATTTATACACACTCGAGTCTTACCATACCAGACGTACTCTACTTAATTTGCATAGATATATTTAATCGTTATTTTTATCAAATCTTCAGCTCCATAAAAAATTATGCCAGGTGTTGTTATAAATTGATTTAACACTCAAAAGATCAAGAGCCATATTTCAAAGTGCAAGAGTAACCTATAAATAAAAAAAAAGTAAATAAGAGAAAATGCTATATTATAACTATTGGAAGATAACACGAGCAGTAAATCATTGTACACATAAGTAGATACATATCGTGTCTGCTAAGGCGCGCCGTAATATGCTCTACATGCATCTACTTAAGTGTATGCACATTCCGTTTTGCGAACTACGACTGTCATTTTCTATTTCTTTTTTTTTATATTAAGATTTCTTTTTATCTATTTTTATGTCTCTTTTCCAATGGTGCTTTTGGAGTAGAAATTAAAATGGAGCAGATATTTTGTTAAAGCTTATCTTTAAACTAGATCTAAAATAGAAATTAGGAAACGATCGCGAACAAACTTACTACAATTATATACATATAGAATGCAGCTTTGCATAGGATGCAAATTCGCATTCCTCCAAACACTCTCCCAACCATTTCTCATCCGCACAGTACAAACGAATCGATTCCCCGGCATTCCTATATATATATATACCTAAAACATCATAAAGCTCGCACAACGGTTTTGTTCAGAAAATCGCTAAACTCCACAACGCATTCATCCAACTATAAATCCAAAACAACAATCTCTCTCTCTCTCTCTCTCGCGCCCAAGCTTAGCTAACAAAAACGTTACTCAAACGCTCGTGTGTGCGTCCCCCTTCCCCCCTCTTCGCCCGTATATCTTAACTATTAATCTTCCTCACACCTACAAGTCCCGCACAATGTTTCATTAACGCATTAACAAGCTATACGTATATACGTGTGTACACGGCGTCCGATTCGCGCGCGCGAGCGCTCACGTATATTCCCTCGGATCCATCGCCATAAGGGGAAGAAGGAGCGAGCGAGCGAGCGAGGAAGATGCGCTCGAGCTGCCTGTATGTCCGCGCGCGTGTGCGTGCGTGAGTGTGTGCGTGTGTGTGTGCGCGAGAACGAGCGCCGACCGCAGGGCAATCAGAGTCAACAATGTTTTATTGTTACGTCAAATGGGCGACGTTGCGCCGCCGTAGCCGCCGACGATACGGACAGGCATGCATTAAGCTTATCATAACGGTATGCTGTTAAGTCGCGCTCGCGAGGGGTTTTAGCTGCGCGCGGTGCACCGGGGTAGCCTCTGCTGAACCGAGGCCATCGACTGTCAGATTGTTCGGGATATCTCGTGGAAGAGAGAGAGAGGGAAGCTCGTTGTATCTTTGCTTCTTCTCTCTCTCTCTCTCTCTCTCTCTCCCTCTCTTGGGAACAATGCGTGTGTGCAAGCCAGAGAGACGTGTAAGTGTATAGGTGCACATAAGTAAGAAGACCTGCCAAGCCAAAGCGATCCTTGATGGAACTAAATCCCCTTCTCCTTTACACCTCTCTTTACCTCGCACTCCTTATATCCCCCTACGGTGCCTTGTAGGCTTTTATAGCTCTATGGATATACGCGCATATATAGCTATATAGCTTACAGCCATCTTTTATCTCGCTGCAGCCGCTTCGATTTTTCCTTTTGCATAATATATAAGCTTACGTTTCTTTTCTGTTTTCTTTTATCTTCTCTTTTTTTTTTTGCATAACGGCGAGAGCCAGTGAACGTTTGCATTATCCCGTATACAAACGTTTTTTTGTCCTTCCCGAGTTTCCTATGATAAAAAAAAAGGATAAGCAAAACTGTTTGTAAAACGAAAGGAGATGCATATATTTTTAAGAACCCAATCAGTTTTTATTTGGAGATATTTCACGCGATAGCTTTATGCCCCGCAAGCGAAGCTGTACAACGATGAAAATCGCGAAATTCATCAACGATTCGCTATAACGCGAAAAGTACCGAGGCCGTAAACTCACGCCTTTTCCAATCACCCGCGAAAAAGATAAAAAAAAAAAAAGAAAAACTGTAAGAAAGAGTCATTAGGATCAGGTGGAAAGAAAGGGCCCCTCATTAAATGCACTGCCAGCAGCTATCCTAGTTTAATATTTGTCATTACAGCGCAAGCGCAAGCCCGCGCGCAAGTGCGAGTAAATTATAACATTTACAGTTCTTGTATCCGCTCCCTTCTCGCCCCGGCACCACCAACTACGCAACAATCTTCATCTCCTCCGCTCTCGCTCGCTCCTTCGTCTCATTTCGTCCGTTTTTCTTCCATTCCCTCTTTCCCTCCTATAGCTCATTTCCTCCGAGCGGGCTCTTTCTTTTACGAGCCTAATGCCGCGGCGGAATGGACGAGCACCGCACGCGCGCGCAACTCCGCGAGAGACACGCATGTGCACGTGTGTGCGCGTCTACACATGCGGCTATAATACACGGAGGGATGTGCTCGCGCGGGTGAGCTGCACACGCATAACGGGACTCTCGCTCGGTTGCGAGCGCGCGCGCGCACACTCGCTCATCTGTACGTATTCATCAAGCGCGACCTTAAGCCTCGCGCTCATCCGCACGCGCAACCGAGAGAGAGTGAGAATGAAAGGAAAAAATAGTGACAACCAATTTATAACCGGGATAATTACAATATCAAGACGGTCCTATAAGACCTCAGCTTGTGGCTCGTTCTCTCCCGAGAGCTATATATATATATATACGCTGTATACATGTATGTACACACACGGCGCGGTATGTGCGCTTTAGTTCGAGGAAGCTCTGCGCCGGAGTGTATTATATATACATATATACCCCGGTCTTTTTTCTACATCGTCGCACTTCTTTCGCCGACCTAATGAGCCTCGTTTTCGTCTGTTCTTATGCAGGTTATTGCTGCTGCTGCTGCTGCGGCTACCGACGCTGATGCTTCTAATGCTCTCTAGCAGCGAGCGCAAAAGATAAAGTGACGGATATTGCGATCGCGTGTGTTTGCTTCAACTTTGTTTTTTTCCTGAGAACTCGCCGTTACGAAATGTCCCGATAAACGGAATGTTGTTTGAAGAGCAATTATTCTGAGGAAAGTGGAGCAATCCTGTTGTGCACTATATATAAGCAAATTGAATTTCACTTAATCCAGTGTAAACAAAATATTGACAAATTATTATTAATAATATAAAACTCTGGCGACTGATCTATTATTACGACAATTAGTTTCAGTGAGAATCGCGCTACGGCATCATAACTTGGGCAGAGTAAGTAATTCAATTCCCCGAATAATAAACATTCGGTAGTGGAATTCTGATCCGCGCGAAATTGAACGTTAAGCATCAGCTTTAATTAAATATATATGTATAACTCGTCGTAATATTACTCACTCGGCCGCGGCAAGCAAATTTCGAGAGCACTTAACATTATGCATGCATATATATATGTGCAGAGGACCTACTCGAATATCGCGGCGTATTACTTAGGCCTCGGCCGGCCAAAACTTGGCCCCGCGAAATTCTCTCAGGGAGCTTAATCCGCCACTCGTCCTTCTCTCTCTCTCTCTCTCTCTCTCTCTCTCTCTCTCTCTCTCTCGGCGTTTTTCCTTTTCTCCTTTTATTTTTCGCTCGCTTATAAGAGAGCGCACCGGCAGGAGGGGCAGTCCGGAATCGGCAATGTGCCGCGCGCTGCACATTCGCCACGCTTCTCTTTCTGTCTTATTTTTTTTTTTTTGTGGCACACGTACCGGCGTACACGCATACGTATATGCACGTATGACATGACTATAAGTCGCGGTCAAGCGACCGCAAAGAATGCGAGACGTTTTCGAAACTCTCTCCGTCTCTCTCTCTCTCTCTCTCTTACCACGCTCGCGGGATGGAATTACCTTAAATTATTTTCATCTTCTCAAATTTGACAATGACGCGGGTACTTACTTTTTAATTTATTTCGCTGTGCCCCTTTAAGTTATGCGGCTGTATACTTAACGCAGAAAAGTTCGTCCGGACTTAGTTTGGCTCTTTATTAATTAAACCAATTTCTTTAATGCGCTCGCCGTGAATTTATCTGCCACTGCATTGCAGCTGAAATTCATTTATCATAATTTTCAGTTAATCGCGGGTAATAAGTAACTCATTACGATGCCAGCTGATAAATAAAGATGTCGGGCTATGTTATATTTGAATAAGAGTTCCATTTTTTTCTACGCATTTTATGATGATTGCAAAAAATTATGGAATAAAAAAACTTTAAAGTTCTAGTAACAGTTTAAACTTATCGATTAATTATACTATGAGTACAAACACTTGTAATTAAAAGAATTAGAATCTATAAACATCTTTAAAAAATGAAATTTAGCAATCGATCCAAAAATAGGTATTAACAACTTAATCCTCTTGATTTAAGTGCACGATGAAGCACAATACTAATCAACGATACAAAAAACTTCTGATTATCAAAATTTTCGAACTGAAATAAAGCAGTAAACATGTTTTAAAGTGTAGTAAGTTTGTATACTTTTGTGCCTCCCCTGTAAAATCCTTATATTTTCACGGTAATTCACTACCTCCATATCAACCAAGGAATTGAAAAAAAAAATACCTTAACGCAATTGTCTCGATCTGCAATTTGATATTACTCCAAAGCTTACTTAATCTCTACCGCATACAGTTCAAACCATCTGAATCTCTAAAGCAAATTTAAGCACGTCATATCCAACGAAAACTTTTGACGATCAGACCTAACTTGTTTTGCCTTAATCGTCTTTATATATAAGAAGACACGAGGCGTCCGAGAACGTGTGCGCGTATCTAGAAACGTATATGTATATATACGCGTCGGGCATCCGGCGAAATGATGAGGCCTAGAGGTTTTGAACAGGGTGGCCCATTAAAGGAGGTGCATCGAACGGGCTGTGCGCCTGCAAACGAGGATGATTCTATCTTTTCACGAAATGACGCCAATAAGGAGGTCCGCGTTCTTATTACGCCTCGAAATCTGAGAAACTGGTTGCAATTACCTGTTCTCTCTCTTTCTCTCTTTCTCTCTCTCTCTCTCTCTCTCTCTCTCTCACACCTCCGTCTCCTCCTTTCCCCCCGAAGAAGACAAGGAGACACAAAGGCTGGCGCAGGTTTCCGGGGCCCCGCGAAACATATAACCGCGCCGCGCGCGCGGCCGTTATCTTCGATCAAAAGAATCACCGCGCCATCATTGTCTTGCATCGCCACTTTTCGTTCTTGTCTCCTCTTACTCGGCAAGTCTTCATCTTCCTCCTCCTCCTCCTCCTCCTCCTCCTCTTCTTCTTCGTCTCCTTCTGCCTTGATTTTTTCGCATGCACTCGCCGCTCAGTCTTTTTTTTTTCTTCGGGATCCAGCGAGCGAGAGACACGCGATTTATGCCGAATCCACGTTCTCCCCCCGTTCGCGTGTGCATGCACCGCCGCTGACGCTGCACCAGACGCGCGCGAGAGAGAAAAGATAGAGAGAGAGAGGGAGAGAACGCGAGGCTTCCAGTTATAATTTGCTGCGCGACTGCAGAATGCGTTTCTTGATTGCTTCTCCTTTTTTTTTTGCTGTTGTCCGAGGGATAAAACTAAGTACGAAATAACTAGATGCGCGCGCGCGCGGTTGCTTGCTCGCGAGAGTACCGCGAGATTAATATGTTACGTACGGAGATAAGTGGCATAAATAAAGGTGAATATATTTTGCTTACAATATAAGCGCGATTTATAATGTTTTCGCGGGCCAACGAGTTTATGCTCGGAATTGGTCAAATTTATACCCGGGAATGTAAATAGTAAATAGTAATGTACGCGTTAAAGTTTACGTCGATGTTTGTTGCTAATATGAACTTAGACTCGCCGTGAAATGGTTCCAGACAGGTGAAAACGTACTTGAGTTTCACTCTATACTCGTGATCGATAATCAACATATCGTAGAATATTTTATGTATATATTTCTATTGCATTCCATCAAAAGAAATATCTACTTATTATTTTCCAGTTTCTGTTATGTCGCCCATGTGCGTGAAACGGCTTTCGTTTAAAATACGTCAATGGCAATCGACTTTACTCATTCGTACACTTAAGTAGGTTTTCATTATTTAAGTTGCGTTTAAGTTTCTTATTTTCGTTAAATTTATATCGAATATTTCTTATCGACCAGTAAAATGACTGTTCACTACACACTTTAGATAAGAACATTTTCATATCTGAACGAAAATTTAGAAAGCTCATTTCCAGTTTAGAATTTTTCATCGAGACACATTAGCAATTTTTACTGAAGCAATTATAAAATTTTAGAAACTTCCATTACGATGTCATCTAACAGTATATTCGAAGTATAAAGACTGATTTAGAAATCTTATTGGCAGTGCTGAACATTAATGATAACTCGAATTGCAAATTCTTGTATGATAACAGCAGAGATAGAAATTATTTTACAAAATAGTTTTCGTGGCTACTTAGTTTTAAGACCAATTATTTATTATCTTAATATCTAATCAGTATAAGTAAATGCGTTATTTTCCAGTTATACAGTTTACAAAAAAAAACCTCTGCTAAAAATGCTTCTTGAATTAAGAAATAAATTCTTGAAATTTTTGCAATATAAATAGTTACAAGAATTTTTATGTTTGACAGGCATTCATTATTTTAAAAATAATAATTATGCTCACTTCAGATTTCATTTAATTACTAATAAATGCATTTTAATCAATCGCTATAGGAATACTGGATTCGCTGCTTTGATCGGCATTCAAAATTTCAATTCGAATAGAATAAAAAAAACTAAGCATCCGATATATAGCTTTAAACATTGACCTCTTGGACATTGACCTCGTATCCCTTCCTCGTTACATGGAATGGCGGAAAGCCGGTGGAATACTGGAATTGGCTACCTGTAGATCTATCCATTTGTAGAGGATCTCTCAAAGGCCAACTATGAACAAATGGGCCGGAAGATTTCTCCACTTGGCGGAGGGGGGCAGCTACAACAGAGCAGCCGGTCAGAATGTAGCTCGGCCAGCAAACAAAGACCGCGTTTTGTCAATGTTTGTCAATTAGCCGCGCTGCCATGGGACCGTTTAGCAGCGGATACACGCTCGACTCTCGACGGCAACCGCCTCACTTATAATACATAGTTTTGCTGCTGCAGTTACGACATGTCTTTGTCTATATACCTGTGTATAAAATTCGGTTACTCGTATCGGTACATCGTTAGCATTTTGCGTGTGAAACTTTTTCGGAAGGACGCGCGTCATGCTCAAAAGAAGTAGTAACGTTGTGAGTTTTATGTAGCATGTGGTAAATTATGCCTAGAATATGGTGCTTTATCTATCGGTAGTCGCTCAATTATTTGCCTTTTTGTGTATTGAGGATTAGCCGCGCGCAGTTCTACCGAATACTAATTGTGAAATTAGCTTTGTTATCTCATCGTTAAGTACTTTTGGTCGATCATGTTATATTACATTTTAGATTTAAACGTCTGCTTAATGCGGCTACCGAAACTATCTCTCCGTTCGAATAAAATTTTTCGATGATAAAAGTCCTACCTTCCAGCATGCTAATTGTGCATTTATTTAAAGCTGAGGCGAGATGTTGTGTTGACGTCACTTCCAATCGAGTACAAATATTTTGAAATTTTAATCGGCTAAAGTTAAACGATTTGCAACGTCGTCGTATGCAAATTTTTGGAGAACCTCGCTATTAAAAGTCAATGAATTATTTTTAAATCTAGCACGTATATATTGATTTTATAAGACTTAGTATGGATAACTAGATTTATCCTAATCGATAATGATATAAAGTAATCATTTTGAAAATTTTCAGTCACATTGGAAATTTAATTACTTTTATAATTTTGTTTTATTAATTTCAAACTATATAATAACTTTTAAAATACACTTATTATCAGATTGTTAGATTGCACCATGTAATGTTAAAAACTCAACTATAATAGTTACTGCGTATATTTGTGACGACGCAAAATCATTAATTTTACACGATCTCTTATGTTTCAGCAGGTTGTCAAAAAATTTATTCAATCCAAAAGTAATTACTTAAAGTTTTATCTCCCGATCGAAAAACGATTAAAGTCGCATAACAATAGCTACATATGCTAGATAATTCAAAACCGCATGCAGATCGTTAATCACAAATATTGAAATAAAGCCGAGCCGCAGCATCGAGGTCAGATAAATGACTAATTGCACGTAGCAGGCGGCCAATACAACATCGCAACAGAAGTAAAGTCATTCAATCATATTTCCGCAGAGCTCCTCCAATAATCGCATGCAAATTGTCGAAGTTAGTACCATTAGACATACAGAGAGAGAGAGAGAGAGAGGGAGGGAGAGAGAGAGAGAGAGAGAGAGAGAGAAATAACTAATGCGATTTGTATTTGTATTTTTCAGGCGCGCGCACGACGAAACGAGCGCGGAATAATCATACATTATCGACGGCTTTGACGTGTCTCTACGACAAAACGCGGAGGGTTGACGTAACCCCAAGCGATTTATTTGTCAAATCGCGCTCGGCAAGAGAGAAACAGCAGCAGTGGCTCCTGCCGCCTCGCAATTTGCATATCGAGAGTCGAGCTTCTCTGGAACACATACACACACACACACAGAGAGAGAGATACACACGCACAGATACATATGTTGTACACGCACATTCCGCGTGAGGATTTGCATTAAAATGTTTTCGTATTTAAAACGAGACCCGCTATTGATAAGTGATCGGACGTCGCCTCCTCCCCTCGCAAAGGCACTTTATACTTCATCGGCAGCCCATATCTTGCCTAAACTTCATTTGTCATAGTGATGAAACTGTGGAGGCGATTTTGTCTCCTTCCTAAATGTTTTCCTTGTTTCTCCGCAGGCTTCTATATTCGTTTTTCACTGATTAACGATCAGATTGGGAGATTGAGATTTATTAATTATTCGGGGAATGAGACATAATCGTATATATATATTTGTTCGCATAAAGGAATACGCTTTAATGGATTGAGCATATATATATTTATGTTTGGATGTTAACTATAGCCACAAAAGATATTTGCCACTCGTTTTCTGCGGCTTTGGACTAACTTTTTTAATTTTGATTATTTTCTATAAATGGATTACAAGTTGTGTACATTAAGGAATGCAAAATACGCTATAAAAAGTTTTGATTCTTGACTTCATTTTCTTTAATAACTATCGTTTTGCGCGTAATACACGTTACTTATCATTTTTAAAGTTATTTTCCGAGGTATTACATTAAACAATAAAAAGATGATCTCTCGCTTGCGTTTTTTCTTATAATAAAGCAAAAGAATGTCACTGCCGAGCAATTAATCCATAATATATGTAATGAGGCACATAAATATACAGTGCTGGACAATGCTAAGAACATTACGCACACACGCACGCACACTTTTTTCTCTCGCTCGCTTTTTTTTCCCGCGCGCGTTCATCCCGCGACGCAATAACTCAAATCGCGATTCTCGCTCGCGCTCGCAAAGCCATAACTCACGAATTATTTCAAGAACGCCGCGCGACTTGCACAGAGCAAAAAAAAACGGAAAACCCCCGATGCGCAAAAGAGAGTAGGTATATAGTATCGCGAGCTACAATGTTTTCACCGAACGGCGGCGGCCTTGTCGTAGATTTGCGCGAGCAGCTTGCGGTAGACCGTCACTTGCTCTCGCGCCCATAAAATAAACGACCTATCGTTTGTCTTAATTAAAGACAAATGGCACTCGCATTAGCATGCGATTTAGAGAATATAAATAGCGCCTCGTGTTCTTCTTTCGTTTTTTTTTTCTTCATCTTCTTTCTCGTGGGCTTCGACCTATCAATCGAACTTTTAAGGCCTCGAGACTCGAAACTTTTTTCTCACGCGCGCTCGCGCTTGCTCGCCCGCTATTATGCATAATACACACACACACACACAGACACATATACTCACATAGACAGCGACAAAAACACTATATCGTAAACCTCATAGATTTATCGTCACTCTCGTCAATAAAAATGTAAAATCAGTAAAGCGGCAATAAAGGAAAGGAAAAAAAAAAGAAGCGACTGTGGATAGAGTAAGAGAGAGAAAGAGATGGTAAAAGAAAAAACGGCTAAAACGCGCTTATATACACTTGGCGTCGAAACGGCGAAGTGATTGGCCCCGATCGTATCCCCCCCTGTCGGACACGATATTATTCCTTTCCCATGGCTGTAAAATCGTCCTCTCTATTATTTTCAACTCGCAGACATTTTTTTGCCGGCGCTTTACGATATCATTTATCTCCGCGTGCAGCTATATAGCTCCGCGTTTGTTCACTGCAACGAGAGAGAGAGAGAGAGAGAGAGAGAGAGAGAGAATCGTTGCGCGGTGGCGGCACGTCCAACGCACAGCAGCAGACAACGGGCAAAGATAAAAGAGCATAGAAGAATCGCGCCGCTCGGCGCGCGCGTTTTTGCTTACGCAAGTACAGTCGGACTCTCTCCCTCCCCCCCGACGTATAAAGCCGTCGGTAATGGGTAAAGAAGGCGCGTACATAATAGGCCCGCAGAGAGGAGACGAGCGAGCCGCGGGAGCTGCTGAGAATCCGGGAATATATCCTTTTCTCTTCGGCCTGCGCGGCGGCATTATGCTCCTCTCCTCGCGGTATCCCGTATACACCGTGTGCCGCTGTGATGCGTCTTTGGAAGAGTTTCGCGCGCGCGCGCGAGTTCGACGGCGGTGGCGGCGCTCGCTTTTAACGGTATATAATGTATGTACGCCGCCGCGGCGAAGCTTATCCTTCGAAAGTGGCATTCATAATTATACGCGCATGTTGGCTTGCGCCACGCATTATTTGTCCGAGAGAGGAGAGCATTTCGCGTGAGTCCGCCACCGATGCTCTCTCTCTCTCTGTATATGTGGCTGTGTGTGTGTGTGTGTGTGTGTGGGGAGACTCGCACGCAAGTTTTTCGGGAAGAGAGAGAGAGAGAGATGGGAGATGGCATATATAGTAGCGGGGGAGCGAGAGATGAGAGGCTGTGGAATAATTTTAATCGGCCTGACCGCCGCTCTGAGAGGATCGTCGCGTGTTCGCGTATGTATATAAGCGCATGCTGCACTCGTAAATTACGCTCTTATGCAGCGAGCTCCAGCTCTCTCTCTCTCTCTCTCTCTCTCTTTGCAGTCCAATTCTGCTGTGTGTGTGTGTGAGTGTGTGTGTGTGT
>UELU01105615.1:0-10454 GCA_900490025.1 Megastigmus dorsalis
TATATATATAAAGGAGGAGAGTGAGAGGAAAGAGAAAGAGAGAGGAGAGAGGAGTGTAAAGAGAGAGGAAAATAATAATAAATAATATTATGTATATCTATGTACATATATATAGCGAAAGAGAGAGGAGAGAGAAAAATGAGAGGGGAAAAAAAGAAAGAGGAAGAGAAAAGTGATAAAAAATGAAATTATATATGTACATATGTATATGAGTACGTATAAAGAGTTTTTTAATTTTAGAATGGACATGTACGTGCGTACGTACGCTTCTTTACCAACTTTGATAGCCCATAAAAATAAAATGAATAAAAAATGAATGACATCAAGTACATCAAATCAAGTGTTCATATAATGCGATTCCAATCATTGATAAAAAAAAATTTCTCAGAATATTTTTTACAGTATCAGGGGGTTTTTACAGAAAAATTTATATCTATGTACATATATATAGCGAAAGAGAGAGGAGAGAGAGAGAGAAAAATGAGAGGGGAAAGAAAGAGCAATTCCTATATTTCCAGACGATATTCCCAAAACTGCAGTAATAACCCCATTTGGCCTCTACAAATTCCTCGTCATGACTTTTGGATTTAGGAATGTATCGCAAACTTTCCAAAAATACGTTAATATAGCGCTGGGGGATCTAGACTTTGTTTTCGCATACATAGACGACATTCTCGTGGCGTCCACTTCACCCGAAGAACACGAAGAGCATTTAAATACAATGTTCGGAAGACTGCAAAACTTCCACTTGCATCTTAACTTAAACAAATATATCTTCGGGGTACATGAATTAGTTTTCATGGGTCACTCTATTAATAAAGATGGCTTCAAGACAGACCCGAAATTAATGGAAGCCATCAAGAATTTCCCCAAACCCGTCACTGCAGACGACTTACGTCGATTCCTTGGACTGGTAAATTTTTATAAAAAATCGACATGTCAGGCGGCTGAAAACAACGCCACTTACATGCGCTAGTAAAAGGTAACAAGAAAAAAAATAAAACTCCGGTAGTTTGGAATGAAGACGTGGAAAAGGCCTTTCTTAAAATCAGAAACGACATCACAACTTAGCATATCGATGTGAACACTCGGAATTGCGCGTTACTACAGACGCATCTGACTTCGCCATGGAAGCTTCCTTGGAGCAACATGTCGGCGGACCTTGGTAGCCACTGGCATTTTTCTCCAGGAAGTTTACTCCATCCCAAACGCGCTATTCTACGTATGACCGCGAATTGACAGCCATCTGTGAGGCACTTAAGTATTTTAACTATTTTTTAGAAGGCCGCAGTTTTAAGATCTATACTGACCATAAACCTCTTGTTTATGCGCTTGAACAAAATCTGGACAACTGTCCATCCATTCGCGCGACTATTGTATATGCGCAATTTAATACAGAAATTCGATATTTGCGAGGTAAAGACAATATTGTAGCCGATTCATTATCGCGTATAAATTCTTCTATCGCGCTAACCATCTTTCATTGGCGAGATAAAGCATCGGTCGGTGAACCATTCTTGAAAAGAACCCTCGCATCCATCAGTGCTTTCCACTTTCCAACCTTTTTCACCTTAGATGACATAGCGCAAGAACAGTCCAACGACATCGAATTAAAAGAAATTCTCGCGAATCCTAATCACCCTTTAAAACTAACTGTAGTATGCTGAGGACCCAAACGTATAAAAGTTTACTGTAATTTTTTGGCATCTACCTTTAGACCGTTCATACCCAAATCTTTAAGAAAGAAAATTTTTAAAATTTTTCACATTAACAACGCACACCCGTCTGCCCGCGTCACCGATAGATTGATTAGGGAACACTACGTATGGCCCAACATGGCCAAGCACATCAGAGAATCATGCAAATCTCTAAAGTCTCGCGGGATAATACACTCTTACCATCGCACTTCATAGAACCGGATGCGCGATTTGCAAACGTGCACATCGATATCGGCCTGCTGCTGCCAAGCGAAGGTTATAAATACTTACTCACCGTAATAGATAGACATTCGCGTTGGCCGGAGGCGGTACCGCTTTACGATATGACTGCACAAACAGTGGCACGCGTATTTTTTGACACCTGGGTTGCACGTTTTGGTGCACCTGTTACCCTAACAATGGATCAGGGACGGCAGTTTGAATCGCAACTGTTTAACGCATTACTGCAGTTATTTGGTAGCAAACGTACTCGCACGACTGCTTACCACCCACAATCGAATGGCATGGTAGAACATGGCATAGATAGCTTAACCCATTAAGCCCTAAATGGACGATTTTTTTATACTTTTTTCAACTGCATATTTCAATATGAAATCGCTCGTGAAAAAAATCAGGATATAGTATTTCCTACGTAAAATTGTCCGGTTTTAAAAAAAATTACAATTGTTTATTTAACAAAAAACTTAAATTTTTAAAAGAAAAAAATTTTTCATTTCATATTTTCGTATTGAAACCATCGGCGGATTTCATAGACTTGTACATTTCTTGCGTCCATAGACCCCAACCTTTAAAGCCCCGTCGGAATTTTTCGATTTCACGAAATTATGAAATGAAAAATTTTTTTCTTTTTAAATTTCACTTTTTTTGTTAAATAAACAATTGTAATTTCTTATTCTGACACCGCAAATCGAATGATCGGACAATTTTACGTACACTGAGAAAAATAGATACTTGATGCTAGCAGAATCCACTTGAATTAAGAAGAAAATAATTTTGTTTGGGCACGTAAATTTTTTCTTCTTGAATGAAGAATAAAATCTGTTTCCTTTGTTTCTATTTGACTGAAGAAGATTGCAATTTGATTGTAGCGGAATTATACTTTAATCTGCTATTTGATTAATCCTGTAAAAGTTTAGCATATACTTGCTACAAGAAGAAACCCATTCAATTAAAATAGTAATCTTTTAAATCTGCGACTAAAGTATTTCTAAAAATATTTGGCATATACTGACAATAAGAAAAATCCATTCGATGGAAATTAAAATCTTTCATAAATATTAACTTATATACTTCATTGAAATAGCTTTATCATTTGTATCGTTACATTAATTTATTCTTGATAAAATTATATTTTTGTATGAAGCAGAATCCTCCAGCCGCAAAAGGATTTTTGCTTGTAATCAAATTATGAAGCCTCGCACGGGTGTTTTACCCGTGTCAGAATCGCTTGTTTCGCACACAAGTATCAAAATGTATTATTTCCATGCGACGTGCGTAACACCCGATTTCGAGCACGTAATCATCTGTACTTTGCGCATGGTGTATGCACATGGAAATAAATATTGTTTACTGTTTATAAAACTGGTGAATAAATGAAGGTATTGATTATAAATAATATAGATTCAAATTATTTACATATTTTATTATTATTATATATTATTATATTTTATACATAGCATATTATATTTTTGCGCGTCGGCCGGCGAAATAATTTTATTCATTGATGCAATGGAATTACTTATACTATACTTAAAGTTAATATCACCCAATCACCATTCTCGGTTTCGTTTTAGTTGTCTGCTATGGCTGCTCTCTTTCGAAACGTCGGAATCCGAACTTGACGAATTCAAAGAATCGTTTCCTTTAGAATCTTTTCTGCTACTTTCACCTATTTGTCCCTTAGATTTACTCTGTAAACATCGTGAAAATAGAAATAAAATAATCAACAATAGCAAAAATATTTTAAATGAAAATGATATTAATATTTTTACCGGTTCTTCATCATTGATTTTACTTGGTGTTTTATAGAGCAGGATATATTTCAATAGTCTTGCCACCACTGGAGAAGATAATTTAATGTTAAGTATCTTGAAGTCCGAGGTTGTCATCTGTAATAGACTATAAATGGCTATATATCTGCACCTAAAAAACTATTTTAAATAAAATCTATAAAAACTACTGATAAAAAGAGTAAATTACCCCTCAGCACATCACTAATACTTGAATCAAGCGATGCTTCTTGCAAGAATTCACCGATTATCTTTGGTTTCTGCATTTTTGCGGTTAACACACGTACACTGTTTGGTGACGAAAATCAGACTAACGCGAGCATTTTTATTGTACATAATATAATATAAAATCAAATAGATTTTGGATATATGTACTGTAAGTTTCAATATTACGCGATGTAAACAAAGTCGAAGTTCTTACTACATTCCGCGCTAGTTTCCAAACGCTTATATCTAAACATATATATACATATAATTTATGTTCTATAAGATTTGTGTAGAATATTAATACTCGGAGCTATTACCTATTTGCACCTGATAAGATTCTTATGAAAGAACTTAAATTTTCTTTAGAAGGGAAATTAGTTTCTGCTTAATGGAATAAGCTTTATCTACTTACAGGAAAAAGATTTTGTCTTTCAGAAAATAATTTTAATTTTAAAGACGAACGCTCTTTTATTCGAGCGGGGGATACCACTTGTAGAGTTCATCTACTTGCGGTAAGCAGATTTCTTTTTACAGTAATCGCGTAATCTTTTTGCAGGCCGAATATTGGTTTAGAAGGAAGAGTTTTTTTCTGCTAGAAACAAGATAATCATAATCTGGAAAGGAGAACCCGGTTAGTAGCTTCAAGTAGATTTTATCTTGCCGTATGTAGTCTCACAAGCAGATTTTTCCTCTTGCGAGCAGTATCGATTGTTTTCAGTGTAGAAAATGATATATCCTGATTTTTTTCAAGAGCGATTTCATATTCAAATATGCAGTAGAAAAAGTATAAATAATCGTCCATTAAGGGCTTAATGGATTAAAGCTGCAACTATATGCCTGACACGAAATCCTGATTGGTCGAAAGTCCAGTCAACCGTTCTCCTGGGCTTGCGCACAAGAGTGCGGCTTGACACGGACGCCAGCCCTGCGGAATTCGTCTGCGGCACATAATTGGCCATACCAGGTTACATCCTTGAGTTTCGTAATGCCTCCGCGAGTGATGATATTTTTTTATCGGAATTCAAAGAATATATGACGCGTATCAAGACTGTCCCCGTTATTCACAACAACAGAATCAAGCCCTTCGTTTTTAAGGATTTAACTAGCTGCACTTATATTTTTGATAAAATCTAGGCCGTTAAACCACCACTAACACAACCCTATACCAGTCCTCATAAAATTATCACACGACATCCAGACAGACGCACTTACACTATAGAAAAAAATGGGAAACATTGAACGGCTAAAGCCAGCATATTATTCTACAGATGAATATAATGATCTTAATTCGGAAACTTTTAACACAAACGCGTGCACTTTCGATAATGCGGGTGGAGTTGCTCTGCAGCACTTCCTCTCGCCAAATCACAACCTACCCTCTAATATCGCGGTTCGTAAATTAATCAACAATGAAACGAGTGAAACTGCACTCATTGAAAAAAATAGTATATAACCCCGGGTATTAGTATCCAGTAATCCCACCAGGGATCTGGACCATGCAGATGCACCACGAACCATTACGGTACAAGCTCAAGTTCATGTGAGGAGTGACGCGATCGAATCATCGCCCGGGGGGAACGATCGCAATAGCGATATAGTTTTAACGGGCACTAACGCATACGATGATACTCCTGTGGCCAGCGTTCAGCCACAGAGCATAATCAACGACGATTAGATAATAACTCTAAACGAAACGCAGCAAAATGTAACCACATCTCAATCGGTCGAAAGCGAAAATGCTCGAGAAATTATTACACAAACTAGGGCCAACACAGTTCCTGCTAAACGCGACAGTAATCTAACTGATAAAAGCATCTTGAAAACCAAGAAAAAAAGATTTATTCCCAACATTCTATCGCGTTTAAGGACGACTATCTCCGCATAATAACTGAGCGCCTCTATGCGCTCTCACGCGCGTCTCAACACTCCGCGATACGCACACCACCAGCAATCGAGCGTCGATTGCGTACCTTGTTCATAGGCGATCTGCCGGTCCTCGTTCTTTTATTGCATAATATGTATAAGGTCTCCAAGAAGGCCATTATAGACATGCTGATCGTCTGTGAACAAACACTCTTCACTGTAAACAAGGTCTTCGTGCAGGGCCGTCGATGCAGCGAACACATCACCTGATACACACTCGCCTCCTCACTGTCAGTGCAGTGGCCCGCGCTATTAAATAAATTATATTTTAAAAGCGGAGAGAGGAGTAAGCCGAGCAGGAGATACATTAAGGGGATGCCGTATATCGACAAAAATTCCTACATTACCGGTACTCTGACTTTTCGTTATATGAGCCAATGCTTTGATGAAAAGATTTCAGATTGCACAATATAACAGAACAGTATACCCATAATATGCCTCTGCTCGTTATTTATCAAACAAATTAAATAAATTAATAATATTAGTCAGTGATTGAAGCAGCTGATGGGGACCCAGAACATTTATGGCTGTGTTAATAGTATTGACACGTTTATCCATGAAAAACGTAGCAGAGTCAATATCCTGTAGCTATATAGAATATTTTACGATACATAACTTTGACATCACAGCTATAATAAACCGCAATAACGAAAAGTAGCAAACTAAAACATGCATTATCAAAAGCAGACGCCATGATTGTTACAGGGATTAGCAGCTGAGCTTTGTTAAATACTCATAGATGGAACTGACACTCTTTTCTAACATAAATTATCTATTCCAACCAGCTGTAGTCTACGTGGGCCGAGCCGTAAATACGGCGTTTCGAGCTCGGCCCACGTAAACTATCGACTATGTCAAGATTTGAGGTTAGGCATGCGATTTTTCGTTATACGAATTCCTGCGTAATCAGAACTGAATGGAATTTCGAGGAGCGACAGAAAATATATTTACGATCATACCTCTGCAATTATATTTCTACATTATCACACTATTCCATAAAATAATGATTCTCTGATTGTTGAAGCAGAAGAGATTTTATCTCTATACTGAGATTTTGAATGGATTCTAAGCTATTAGTTTGTAATTGACTATAATAAAAAAAGAATATTATCAACTCTATTTACATTTATACGTACTTTATCTCAAAAAGCATTTTATATTGAGATTAAACATTCAGAAGCATTGATTCTTGTCGGGACATGTGGAATATAAATTTCAATTCTCAGTCTGTCAGTCTACGTGGACGGAGTCACAAACACAGCGTTTTGAGCTCCGTCCACGTAGACTATCGACTTTGTCAAGATTTGAGGTTAGGTCTACGACTTTTCGATTTACGCATTCCCTCATGAATCATGACATCGATGGTGCTCCGAGCTTATTCTTATTTTCAGGTTAATATGTACCAGCTGGTAAAACAGTAAGTTAACCTATAAAAGTTTTTTTTGTACTACGGCATCCCCTTAAGGCTTATCCTTTTAAAGAAAGGAAGCCCACTAGTCCATCGCAGGGCGTATATATTTCTCAAGGAACGCCTCCTGACCGTCTGCAAGCCCTCCGTTTAGACCCGATATTGGAGGTCATACTTAAATATTTAGATAACGATGACAAGTTAGCATTAGTCACTGCACCGGAGGGATGGCGCGAGCCATATGCACGCATCGGCACGCTAGACTTTGACTCTGGTAACTGGCGCTACTAGGAAAGGTTCGACAGGATGCTGGAGGACGCACGCCAGTTTTATTTTACCAGCATAACCATCGGGGAATGGTGGCTCATGGGGATCTGGGACTTCCAGAAGTTATTGAATATTACCATTAGTAAATCACCGAGTGATTCGAAACCCAGATCCCTCATGGGTGTTGATTTGCGTGGCATGGAGATTACTCCGACTGTGCTCCAGACGCTGACCACAAGTTTCTCCATTAAGATACTTTTATTAGGGAAAACCACCGGGTTTTTCGAGAAGAGTGTCAGCGTCGAGGGCATCAAGCACCTGTCGATCCATGATAACCCGATGGTACGTCTCTCCTGAGTGCAAGCAGATCTGCCCCCAGAGGAGAAGCACAGAGAGACCTTGGTTTCATGGTTCGGGGGTCGATAGAGGGACACTCTAACTTCAATTAAACTAATTTCCTGCCCGCAGATACGCGTTGATCCACTTTTTGACCTTGTACAAGACAACACGTCTTTGAAGGACGTTACCTTGATCAATTGCTCGAATCTAGACTGCAGTCAACAGATCTGGCGACTCCCAGAGAGCGTCTTCAACTCAACTAATGAGTTGAGAATCCTCCCGCTTGATCATGTGAAGGTGACGACTTAACCACTGGCCTTTGCCCATCAGCCCGTGCTGTTCATGCACATGAGCTTAAAGGAACTTAGTCTCAAGGGCAGTCGCTTTCTCGAGCAAAGCCTACAAGACTTCCTTGACAATGCTCTGGCGCTTCAGCTCGTCGACTTCACAGGATTGGACGTGCCCCAAGAGAGGCTAGATTTCTCCGCAACACTGCTTCTGACCACACTGAGACTATCATAATGGCATTGATGGTACCCTGGAGACCCTCGCCACTCTTAAAGTGAGCGATATTTCGGTGATTAATACATTGGGTAAAAACAACAAACGCAACAAGGCATTTAACCCTCGCTTTGTCAGGGATGTTTTACCCAGGGTGCCATCCTTCAGTTTCATGGCAGTGGCGAGTAAAATCGACACTCAAAATCTTGCGAGGCTTACGTGACCCCAAAACAGGGGAATAACTTCCACGACTTATTTAAAATTAAACGCATGTAAATTGATAGTCGTCCAGTCCACGCCGATGTATACAACACAAACAATAACACAACACATTATACGGCGTCACAATTGCAACACCAACACTGCTTTATTTCATCCTTTTCTTTTACATTTTTTATCTTCCTTTTTTTATTATACACAACAATTCGAGTCAACATTTACACCCATCGCTCAACCAGAGTTTTTCCATTATTTTTCCTTCATTGTCATTTCGACAATTTTTATTCTTTTTTTAAAAAATTAGAATCACATAATAAGCAGCAATGCAAAACATAAGAAC
Organism: Megastigmus dorsalis; assembly: GCA_900490025.1. Classification (NCBI taxonomy): domain Eukaryota; kingdom Metazoa; phylum Arthropoda; class Insecta; order Hymenoptera; family Megastigmidae; genus Megastigmus; species Megastigmus dorsalis. The sequence goes on from UELU01105615.1 coordinate 8,932, forward strand.
TTACATTGTTAACTGATTGAATAACTTGGTGATGTGTAGACTCTAATTGTGTCACAGAACAATTCAGTTCATTCACACTTAACATGAGAACTTCCATTTCAATGATTACAAGCATTACGAATTTAAACGCATCCTTTTGAGAAAAAAGAAAAAAAAAACAGCGAATAACCAAGCGTCAACTCCAACCACAAAATTCAGCGTTAAAAAACACGATCCAATACTAAGCAACTTTACGCCATTCCGTCGATTCGATAAGAACGTGATACGTTATACTCAGTACTCAATTATTAAAAATGAAATTGTTAAAATTCAAATTAAATTTCCAAATGACATTAATACTGATTATAAGCATCATGTTCAATTAAATTGTACACCAATATCAACTTTACGCATTTAATCATGTGATAATCAAGCTACGGCAATGTGCTCTCTATTACAAATTAAGACTTAAGCGCAATATCTTTGAAAAAAAATATGAGAGAATGTAATCGCGCAGCACTTCAGATACAAGCAACTCATACTCGATTATTACTAGTCTTTGTGCCTTACATTTAATTTTCTTCTTAAAGAAATACTAACTGATACTATTTATATAAAACCGCCTAAGAAATTGTGATATGATGTACACAAAATTACTAAAGAACTGTGATATTCTATTTACTAGTCTACAGCAATAAGTAAGCATTCATACAAAACTGTATTATTGCATTATGCAATCATATTAACAAATATTAATTAACAAAACTCCAATATGATATACGACGAAGCATCAAATGCACTAGTACCTGCATCGTAATTGTACTACATGACACTCAGATTAATTGTCGGATAACACAGGCCGACAAAATTTGACAAAAGTCAAAAACCAGAAAGCAGACCAAACATTTCCGAAGGATTTTGATGCGCTGAATCCGAATCCGAACTCAAAATTGCTCCTGTACGTCAGGTTTTCAAGATATCCTAACCTAAAAGTGCAAAAACGCGTTTTTTAGCTGTTTTTGAGGTTATGTAACGGAACAAGAAAAATGTCTAACACAAAAGCTAATATGGAATTTGATAGTACTAATCACCCCCTTTCAAATCTACTTGGATTTATTAGGATATCTTTATTTTTCACCAAAATATTGTAATTTGAAATTTTTTATTTTAGCGTTTTAACCCATTAACGCTGAGGTGTTCAGATTTATACAACGCATTCTCTATTGCTGACGGTACGATATTTTTTCTTCAAAATATTATCTCAGGGGTTTTCGAGGATGCCCTTTCTATTGCCGGTGTCAGTTTTTTGTTATAACCCCTAGAAGATCCAATATGGCGGCCGTCAACAAGACTTTCATAAACAACATTATACTGACCAACTGTCCACTCTAATCTGCCTGGCCATTTCTCCGTTATCCAATATAAATTACAATATTTTGGTGAAAAATAAAGATATCCTAATAAATCCAAGTGGGTTTGAAAGGGGAAGATTAGTACTTTCAAATTCCATATTAGTTTTGTGGTAGACATTTTTCGTGTTCGGT
>UELU01105627.1:0-20537 GCA_900490025.1 Megastigmus dorsalis
TGTTAATATCAATTAATGGTGAATGAATTTATTTACCATTAACAATAGATTCATTCACTAAATATGAACATTAAAATCATAGATTAAAGTAAAGAGAAAGTGAGTAGAAGAAAGACGAATAATAAAAATAATCTAGAGGTACAGTCGGCGCATTCGTTTCATTTATGCGAATTTGTATAAATGAAATGAATGAAATTGACTGTACTCGAAAATCAATATTCGTACATTCCTTACAATTTTAGTCTATAATATAGTGTACAGAAGCTCCTCAGCCCCTCGTCCATACTCTTTTCCAACATCGAGAAGTCGTGAGCCGGAGGGGGAGGGGACACATTCCTCGAGACATTCCTAAGTATGAATGAATCCCTTCCTCTTCCTTTTCTGTTTCAGATGCGGTAGAGCTGCGAGAGAGGCGAGAGAGGTGGGAGACAAAGCTCACGCTCTCTGATAGGAAGACGAGGCAGGAAGGAGAGTGAGCGTCGCTCTCGCCGCACCTTTTCGCGCGGAGCAAATCAGCCTGCCTCGTCTTCCTCGGGTATTATACATCGAGTATACATTAAATACACAGGGAATATACGGCCAAATAGCCAATTTTCATACAATTTATATTGTTTTTTTTTATGTATATATATATTCTTTATACATATCTATATATAAGTGGATCGAAAGTTTCGGGGACGTTTTTAATTATGCATCGCAAGTTTCTGGGATTTCCCAGAAATCTTCGGAATGTAACACAAGTTTCTGGGGCGCCTTTTTTTGGTAAAAGTACTTCTTTAGTAACATTTACATAATATTTATCAGAATCAGACGTGGGGGCGCCGCAGACGAACATCATTGGGGTCGGGGGTTGTGGGGTTTTAGTTTATTATACAATTGAAAATAATTTATATATCCCAGAAACCAAGACAATCCCAGAAACTTGCGTTGTATATACAGGATGGATCAATTTCGGATAACAGGCTATATACCATTCGATAGATCATTAAATTCTAAGAACAATGTATGTTTCTCGTTTTTCGATCCGGCAAGTAGTTTCCGAGTAATTCATTGTTGAAAGTTAGGAAGATGAGGCAATCAGCGGGCGGCTATAGCGAGCGGCAGAATCGTCAGCGAAAGATGGAATGGAGCAGCATGAAGAGGTATGGAGCGGCGCTCGTCACTCGCGGTCGCGCGTACGCTTGCAGCTAGCGCGGAGGGACGCAGAGACAATTAAACAGCTGTAATAAATAGCTGAGCTAGCTTACACCAAAAATTGATTGTTGCTTCCTTTTTGAACTATACTGGATAGCTTATTTATTTCATATGTTGTATGGAAAACTTATTCAATCATTTTAATAGTCGATAGTAATAATTTTAATACTTATTGATAAAAACTATTAAATCTTGCAATGAACAGTATTAAAGATCTAAATAGGTAAAAGCTTAAATTGTTATAATTAAAAAATCTGGTTTTGCTAAGGCCTGAAGAGTCAGAAAATTTTGGGGTATGCTTAAAGTGTAGAAAGATACATTTAATATTAAATTTACTATGTAAATAATCAGGTGAATAAGTAATACTTACGAAAAAAGGACAAAAATACTGTAAAATCAATTAAGTAAAATTAAAGACTAAGAAGAAAAAATTCAAGAAAAATTAAAGATTAGATTAACAAAATACTGATAAGCAATTCGTTTACTGCTCGAATTACTCGAACTTAATTATCGAACCCAATTTAAGATACAAAATTATGCGTAACGAATGCAAAACCTTATGTTAATAATAGCCTTTCGTTCATCAAGTGCAATAAAACAATGTAGGTGCAAAGCTATTCGGTATGTACACTTGCTAGTCAGCCTAACAAAATTTCAGAGTTCACCAAGAATTTTACACTGCAGTTTTAAAAATTGAAATGAAATTAAATCCACTTTTAATTTAGCTGCTACTAACCTGTAATGCTGTCAATTTTTATACCTTCGCGTTACGGCTGTAAAGCTGTAATTTTACATCTGTACAAGCAGCTGTTTTATTTAACAAATCTGTTGTAAATTTCGGCTTCTTGCAAGGTTTATTATGAATTGCGTATCGTTCTAAAAAACTGTTTTTGAAAAACTCGAGAAGATTTGAAAATTTACAGCTTTACAGGCATAACGCGAAGGTATAAAAATTGACAGCATTACAGGTTAGTAGCAGCCAAATTAAAAGTGGATTTCATTTGACTGTTCTGGTTTTAGTGTATTCTCCAAAACATTAGATAATTAATTAATTGATCAAATTAAATTATTATGAATAATCGTATTTGATTATTGTTATGCTAAGTTTTCGAAGCTACATCAATGACTTCTTTAAAATAAAGTGTTTTCAAAAACATCCAATAAGGTATGGAAACTTTCTTTCTTACAGGCATTAACCCGTTTCCGCCGAGAACGCCACTCGCGGTACCCCGGTCTTTAACACCTTGTAACTGCCGTTCAAAACGTCAAAAAAAATGAGAGGATCATATTCTGAAAGTTTAAGATCTGCTATTTCCGATGATGCCCATTAAAATTTCCAAAAAAAATTTTTACTATTGCAAAATGCAGTATAAAAAACAAAAAACATGAATTTTTCACTCATTTTTTTTTTTGAAATCGAGTTTTCGAAAGGTTTCCCGAGTGAAATCGACTCGGAACCTCATTACCCGGTGGAATAAATTCGAATATTGAATATGATTTTTCAACTGGAGGTTTTCAAAATGGCGACTTGATTGCAAAATTTTTGTCGATATGTTTATGAATTTTTTACTCAATAAATCTGGGGTTATGGAAAAATTGTAAAGAGAGAAAAAGTTCTTAGACTTACTCAAAGATTGCACCCAAATTTTTTCAAAAAGTTCTAAGAAAATTTTTGTATTTTTGCAAAAGGTAAATTTACGCAAAATTCAAAAGTTGCTCAAAAAAATCCAAAAAAATTCCCATGTATTCTACGGTTGATTCTAAGAACATTTTTCTCCAGCATGAATGTAGATATCTCGGGAACAAGAAACCAAAAAGTTGGAGTAAGTTTGATTTTAAGAAATTTTTTTTAATTTTTTTGAGCAACTTTTGAATTTTGCATAAATTTACCTTTTGCAAAAGTACAAAATTCTTCTTGAAACTTTTTGAAAATATTCGGGTACATTCTTTGAGTAATTCTAAGAACTTTTTCTCTCTTGACAATTTTTCCATAACCCCAGAGTTATTAGGTAAAAAATTCATAAACATATTGACAAAAATTTTGCAATCAAGGCGCCATTTTGAAAACCCGCAGGTGAAAAATTGATCCGGGAACCATGAGTTCCTCATATTCAAACATTTATTCCACCGGTTAATAAGGTTCCGAGTCGATTTCACTCAGGAAACCTTTTGAAAACTCGATTTAAAAAAAAATGGGAGAAAAATTCATGTTTTTTGTTTTTTAAACTGCATTTTGCAATAGTAAAAAAATTTTTTTTTTGAAATTTTAAGGGGCACCGTTCGAAAGAGTAGATCTTAAACTTTCAGAATATGATCCTCTCATTTTTTTTAACATTTTGATCGTCAGTTACAAGCTCTTAAAGACCGGGGTACCGCGAGTGGCGTTCTCGGCGGAAACGGGTTAATAACACAGGCCCACAAAAAGAAAGTTTCCTGCGCGGTAGACCAGACCACGTGAATTTAATGTTTTTGGGGTCGCTGAATCCGAATCCTCACACTAATCCGAAGATACTCACACTAATTCTGGGTCAGCAATCTGGTTTCATGAAGTTTCCATGCTTTCTGTGCCTGTGGGACAGTCGAGATCGCAGTAGTGATTATACTAAAAAAGATTGGCCAGCTCGAGTAACAATGCTAACTGGATCTATGAACATCATAATCAAACCCTTGGTTGAGCCTTCAAAGATTCTCCTTCCTCCTTTGCACATAAAACTTGGTTTAATGAAACAATATGTAAAAGCTTTGGATAAGGAAAGACAATGTTTCACTTACTTGGTTAAACAATTTCCAGCTTTATCTAGTGCAAAATTGAAAGAAGGTATATTTGATGGACCTCAAATTCGTAAGTTATGAAGAGATGAATCATTCGCTAACACAATGTCCGAGAAAGAACAAGCTGCATAGCTGAGCTTTAAAAGCGTAGTTGAAAATTTTTTGGGTTATCACCAAAGTGGAAACTATAGGGAATTGGTAGTCGAAATGCTCAGAAACTATGAGCAATTGCGCTCTTTCATGAGTTACAAGTTGCATTTTCTCGATTCGCATCTTGATAACTTCCCACAAAATCTTGGGGATTACAGCGAAGAACAAGGAGAACGCTTTCATCAAGATATGACGGAAATGGAAAGACGTTATCAGGGTAGGTGGAACGCATATATGATGGCTGACTACAGTTGGACATTAAAAAGAGAGAACACTGACAATAGTAAAAAGCGCAAACGCAATCCACTTCACAGGTAATTTGAGGATAAAAGAGTAAGGAAGAGCAGGTTGTCTTAGGTTATGGAGTTATCGGGTTATGGGATAATCGCATTTTATTGGGCAATGTCCGGGGTTATCGAGGTAAGGTCCTGAGGTATCTAAGGGTCGTGGGATTGAGTGGTTATGGGACTGTAGAGATAGTTTTTCAGATAAAGCAATCTATTTGATGGTTTTGGTGGATTTTGAGGTATTTCTTGAGGTTAGAAAAAAAATCTGACGTGTAGGGGTTAATCGGGTTGCGAATTTGTTTTCAGCGGGAAAAAAAATACATGGAATTCATGGCGCGTTTTAACGAAATTATATAGTTTACTACACGAAACACCTGAATTATACGATACATTTTCTAAATTTGACCTTCTTCTGACCTTGACCCTGACGTGACCGGGTCAAATGGACCACGGATTCGGATTCAGCGACCCCAAAAACATTAAATTCACGTAGTCTGGTCTATCGCGCAGGAAACTTTTTTTTTTGTCGGCCTGTGTAATCTACTTGATTATTGAGACTTACGTTTCTTTCAAGTAATAAAAATTCTTATCGTAGCTTGATAAATGTGTTAATTAAAAAATACCGTAGTGCAAAATTCTTGGTGAAATTTTGTTAGGCCGACTAGCAAGTGTACATACCGAATAGCTTTGCACCTACATTGTTTTATTGCACTTGATGAACGAAACGCTATTATTAACATAAGGTTTTGCATTCGTTACGCATAATTTTGTATCTTAAATTGGGTTCGATAATTAAGTTCGAGTAATTCGAGCAGTAAACGAATTGCTTATCAGTATTTTAGTTAATCTAATCTTTAATTTTTCTTGACTTTTTTCTTCTTAGTCTTTAATTTTACTTAACTGATTTTACAGTATTTTTGTCCTTTTTCGTAAGTATTACTTATTCACCTGATTATTTACATAGTAAATTTAATATTAAAAGTATCTTTCTACACTTTAAGCATACCCCAAAATTTTCTGATTCTTCAGGCCTTAGCAAAACCAGATTTTTTAATTATAAAAATTTGAGCTTTTACCTATTTAGATCTTTAATACTGTTCATTGCAAGATTTAATAGTTTTTATCAATAAGCATTAAAATTATTACTATCGACTATTAAAATGATTGAATAAGTTTTCCATACAACATATGAGATAAATAAGCTATCCAGTATACTTTAAAATGGAAGCAACAATCAATTTTCGATGTAAGCTAGCTCAGCTATTTATTACAGCTGTTCAATTGTCTCTGCGTCCCCCCGCGCTCGGTGCAAGCGTACGCGCGACCGCGAGTGACGAGCGCCCCTCGCCACCTCTTCGTGCTACTCCATTCCATCTTTCGCCGACGATTCTGCCGCTCGCTATAGCCGCCCGCTGATTGGCTCATCTTCCTAACATTCAACAATGAATAACTCGGAAACTATATACGTATATATATATATTCATGTTCGTAATAGTTTATATTAACTGTGATCTGTCTGTAGCGGTACTGTAACAATAGTGCAAGAAGTTCTGTACAAACTTTCACATAGATTGGATTAAAAATGACTAATATAGAGTATTTTTATAACAGCTTTTATTCTTGCGAGAATGAGCCGGGCTCCTAGGCTAGCACACCAACAGCTACTAATAAACATTTGGCCATGCGTGAACCTTGGAGGTAACATGAGTATTCGAAATGATCAACAACTGATCTTCGTAATCTCACAGCTATAACGCATGTAATATGCATTATCCAATATTTCTAAATTTCGGTATGTAAACGTAGGCTTCATATTATATATTTTATTAATACTCGTAAATTTTTGGTTTTCTTATTACAGAAGGAACAGAAAATCTACCTAATTCCATCTAACAGTCATTCCTGTATCGCGATAATGACGTCTGCAGTTTACATAATATTTCGTCGCTTACGAGTCACACTTTGCAAACCATAACATTATTTTACCACTTATATCAATTCTATCTAGCTAAAAATATTCTTTGAACCCTTAATAATGGCGCTCTTCTTCATTTTTTATCTGCAGCTATCACCAATTTTTTTATTTTCAATAGGAAAGGTAACATAATCAGCGTGCCTTCGGGCACTTCAAGTCGAACTTTGCAAAAGAAAGCTTCATTTTACTAGTAATATCAATTCTATCAGGCTGAAAATATTCCTTGAAGCCTTAGCAATGGCGGTCTTCTCCGTTTTTGGGCAGAAGTGTCTATGACGTTTATTGTATGTATATGAAATACCTTACTGTTTAGATTTAGGATGTCGGTAAGGTAGGTTTTTTTTCCATTTCGCATTCGCTTAAATTCTATTTATTCAAAATATATGGAAAATCATGGTTGATTATAAACTAGTATAACAAAGCCCATACATACCGTAGTAAATGTTGAAAAGTACAAATCAGAAGGACAAATAATCAGCTTACATTTACATTTTAGAGCGAATTATTTACTAGTTTCATTCAAACGTTATAAGCAATCCAAAATCCAAAATAGATCTAAAATTTAGGCCGTGAGATTTAGCATTTATTTCAGTAGTAAAATGCTTAAAAATGTAACTTCATTTTAAAGCACTCATAAATTTTGAATGGAAAATCTTAATAACTCAGTAAAACCCCCCTGGAACTTTGGTTGGAATTCTAACTAGAAATGCAGCTGGGCTTTTTCGACAGAGTTATCAGAATTCTTTCGTATTAGGCATTTAGTATTTATAAAATATCACATATCAAACGGTCGATCAAATTTAGATCAATATCGAAACTTCTGTAAAAAAAACATACCGATATAATAGTCTCCACAGACGGCTGTAATCCGAAAATGATTGATACCAGTTCTCCCCAAGTAGGATAATACATAGCTTCCAGGTTTCCTATCACTTTCTCTGACTAAATAATTCCCCATTTTACTTGCATCCCAAAGTCTTTCCTCCGCAGTAAATCTGTCTAATCTTCCATGATACCATCTGGAAAGAATATATTATTAGTATATAAAAGAGAAATTTAATTGGAAATGTGTCGAACTCTACTAGCCAATGGATGAAGGGAGTAAACCCTCTTGCCCCAACTGATAAAATTTTTATTGAGAATATATTTTTTATTATAGCTTTTGAACGAAACAATCAGGATAGGTCATCGGCGAAGAAAACAAATGCTATAAACTTGTGCTTCAAAATGGTATGAGTTACAAATTGAATTATTTAATTAATGGGTACTTTAGAACCAATACTTTGCCACATATATTTAAAAAAAAAATTCATGGCGCAGGGGGATTAAAATAATTCTTATTATTTTGCCAAAGTTTGTAACTATTGGTGGTCCGAGCGTCCCCTCCTCCTAAATAGTTTGTCGATTCAAGATTAAAAAAAAAAACGATGAGTCAAATAAGCCTCATCTTGCACAGAATGATTAATTATATCAAGCACTATGGCGCTCAACTCCGAATATTACTCAAAATTATAAATAAAAAAGTTGCATGCATAAAATTGGCATTTCCATAATTTTGAGGTTAACTTTTAATGCATAAACAGCCCTTACTAGTTCCAAAATTGCGTAAAAAAGGCTAATCATGTCCACTTGAAATTGCACAGGATGATTTATTATATTGAAAACTATGGCGCTTAAGTCCAAGTATTCATTTTTATCGTTAATAGAAAAAGATATGATCGAATCAAAAAACACGTTTATAGCTCCAACCTCTCTAGTAGAAAAATGTAGCACTGACCAAACCTATATTTATTTTTAAAATATTAAGCAGCTGAATAACTATCGTTGAAGACCGGTAATAACCAGATTAATTGATAACTAATTTACAAAAAAAGTTAATGAAACAGTCGAATAAAATATTTTCAGATTTTTTCGACACAGTTAATTTAACCTTGTAATGAAAGAACCTATATTTTTGGATACTATTTGGCCGTCTTCACCACATTAAAAAATATTCGTATGCGTTGTTTACACAGAAAATGATATATTCTGTCACATTACATTTGTTCAAACATTTTGAAATTATACAGAATGGTATACGTGACCTAGGTATTTAAAAACTCGCACATTTTTTACATTTATTGAATATTTTAGGACCACAAAATTTTTGGTACATTTATTTTTTATACAGACCGTGTAAAAATGATTTATATAGAATTTTAGAGTGCCGTTCAAAAGTTCGTAAAATTCTTTTTTAAAGAAGTCCATCTATAAGTAATGATATATTGTTAACCCATGTGCGAGTCTAACGACACTCAATGCAGTTTGAAAGGTGAAAAGTAGATAAACAAAGGGTACTCTGGCCCGTGGGCCAGAATCCCCACAGGACTGTAGGCAGCGTAAGTCGCTTATCCTTCGCATGGGTCGTAAGCAGACGGGGAGAAAATGGGCCAGAATCCCCATAGGACTGTAGGCCGTGTAAGCTGCGTAGGCCACTGACGTCATTCCCAGCTGGCTTGAGACGAGTGGTCTGAGGCGACGGGCTTCCGATTTGCGTATCTGATACTTTCTACTTTACATGTTCAAACTAATGACGAGGGGAATTATCATGATCATACTTTTTATTAAGTTAGCATTGTGTAGGGCACATGTAAATTTGTGTGCTCCGTTATGGTTTATACATATTGTTAACAATTTTGGTTTTTTATTCTGTTGCGTGTATGGATCCAAAGCTGAAAAATTCATTTCATTTATATCATGAACATTAAATTTGAAGCGTGTTAACCATTCTTTTTTTATTGAACCCTTAACGAGTACTCTGACAGTATCATGTAAAACTGCTCTAAGAATATTTCCCACGTCACAATAGTCCATTTCTCCTGAATTCCATGCCAAACCATGATACTTGGAGCGAAGCCATCTATTTTCTTGTTGAATATTCTCGGGAAGTTGATGAAAAGCAAAGAGTTTCTTGAATAAAAATACTAGAGGTTCTGACTGATGATAAAGTGATACTATTGCAAGTTCTTTGAGTATATAGTCGTTGTCTGACTGTTTAAAGCCTTGCATATCCACAACATACTCCATCATGAAGTAGAATGCATTCAATACCCATATTACGTGTTATTTATATTCATAAGCTCCCCCCCTTCGCCGTTTTCACCCCCACTACATTTTCTTTACATCATCACTAATTGGATTATATTGAATAATACGATCGTGTAAAATTAGACAGTAAGCTGATGTATCTGCTGGAAAATTCTCTCTTGATTCAAATTCTAAACGAACATCTACAGAAGCACTTTTTAACGACTCATTCTGTTTAGAACAATCAATAACAATGAGAGGCATATGTTTTAAGAAATGAGATTTTTTAAGCATAGATTCAGCGACTTTATTATAATAGACGCTCTAAAAGTTGGCATACATATCATATAACATTGAATACTGGTTGTTAGCGATATTGAGATATTAATTTCCATAAGGATAGTATTGTGAGTTTAAAAATAATTTGACATTACTCAAATTGCAATGATCGAAACGGCTGGCGTTAACATCATTTTGCCCCTTACGTTTCGTTTGAAGAGCTAGAATGACAAATCGTGGTTTTTCCAATTGATTTGATGTTTTTACAGTCCAAACGTGTTTCGACGTGGCTGGAAAAAGTGGATACTCATATAACTCCCATGTACGAAAACTTATGGCGATAGGTCGATCTTTTTCAAGCTGTTTCAATAGACGGAGCTTATATTCTTCTGACATGACAATGTATGGCATAAGCCACTCAATTTTCATAATTTCTATTTTAAAATCTTCATAAACAAATCGAGCGTCTACTAATGCCGACGTTTGTTGAACTGCATTGATGTCATTTCTAGACCACGTAAGTATAAGTTCATGTTTAGCATTGACTACAATTTTACGATAATCTTCAGCAAATACGAAAATCATATTTAAAGGAAGTGATATATCGAAGTAGCCAGCATCATTAGTTAACTGCTGTGTTTCCTCAATATCAAGCCACCCGGCATTTTCAATCATTAAACTTTGACTAGGATTATGTGAAATCCATCCTTTCATAAGGCTGGTTAAGCCAGTATTTTTACATCTATCAATCTCTATAGCATTCAGTTCGTATCTTATATCCTCAAATAAATGACATACTGCATTGATAATTAGTTTGGTGTTCACTAATGCAGTTCCGTTGGGTCTTACAAGCCTGCCATATACATATAACGAACTACGTGAGGGTAAAAGACATAAATCTTGATGTTGAATATATATACGTATTTCATCACTATTGTTAAAGTTAGATAATGTGTATGGTTGATGTGTATGAATCTCATAATGAGCAATAGATTCATCAAATGTGACAGGAGACTGAATGTTTAGAATGTCTTCCATTTCTCTGATAACAATATACAAAAATACAAGTTATTTTGCACCACGAACTCTTAAGCCTAGACTTTTTAGAAATTGAATGTTTCGAGACGTAAGTGTTTTGACTGCTCGTTTCCGACTCGATGCTTTCTCGACTACTTCTTGACGATTGAATTTTTTCGCAGTACTTTGACGACTGACTTCTTGGACAACTCGTCGATGACTGAGAGCTGGTCGACATGCTTGGTTATTTAAATACCCTCTTGTGTTATAAGTAATACCCATTTTAAAATGCCTTTTTAATGTGTAGTCTTACTTTTATAACTTCTCCACGAAAATTAACTATATGCCCGTCCAGATCCACTATTCGCAATTGTAAATGATCAATGCACTTGCTGACAATCGGAAGGTAAATAACGTGTGATGGTACTTCAATGATCTTATATCCTGGCGGTACAGCAGGAAAAAATTCATGAATTGTGTGTACTTGACGCTCGTTTATGTAGGCCCCTGTGGTAAGGTTACATTCGACCCTTAGAGAATTCACTTTTAGAATGGTTACAGGCAGATCCGAGTTGTGACGGATATTTCCAGTCAGAACACGTTTAATGAAATCCAAACGCCTTCCTATTGAATCTTGAGGGCGAAAGTCAATCGTGTGACTACACTTCACTACACTGCGGAGTGTATTGTTATTGGGTTTCAAAGTAATAGATATATCTTTTGCTGCTAGTACATCTAACAGATATTTCTCAATATCCTCAATTTCATAACTTCCTGAAGGAATTGTGACTATTTCGTTATCCACATGAAATTTATTGTTACCTATGTCTATATTAGGAATCGAATTAAAAGTTAATAGCTCTATTAAACCAAGAATATAGTTTTTTTCTCGTGACAGTTCGATGGGTGGAAAATATTGCGTTTCAAGTGTTGACGAGGTACCACACAGACTTAAAGTTAGTGACTTCCATGACAGCTGAGTCAAGAATAACTTCTATTTCAGAATGTTACTTACTTATATAAGGCCTGTCTAGTGAGTTTATTAGATAAAAATTGTAAACATAAATGACCGCAGTTGTAAGTATTGAAATCTTGATATCGTTGATAATTATATCTAAACTCATCAAACCCGAGATACAGCATAAGATCAAGAGGAGGCTGGAGATCGCCAAAACTGTCAAAATATATGACTTTATTTCCACGTTTTCGGTAAGCAACCCAGTGTGTTCCAGACCCACTCGCATCATCAAGCTTAAGAATAGCTGATTCTCGGTAAAGCGGTCCACTAACAGGTAAAGCATTAAGCATAAATACTCCTCGAAAATAGGAAATTTTCATAATATTAGCATATTTTACTAAATCAGCGTCAGTCAACGTACGCTTAGGTAGTGTTACATCGAACTTTTTTTTTAGACCTCTACCTCTGTATAGTTTCAAGAAAACACCAAACCCTGTTTTATGCGGTTTCAAATAGAGTCCTTTACCAAGAGCGATAGCTTCCATATATTTATTATGTCTTACATTTTCTTTGAATTCGTCTTTTGCTTCCTTAGCCCCGTGGACTGCTTTCACTATTCCAGCAGCACCACCTGCTAATGCACCAGCATCACTCAAACTGGCAAATAAGGGTACAAGAAACGATAAAAACCCACCAACTTTTGAAGGAATGCATAAAATTCGAGGAAGTTTTACATTTTCTTCACCTCCCACCTTTTTTACAGCATCTCGAGCCCCCCTTAGTGCTGAAAGAATAAGTATTTGAGAATTCATACTTGGAACAACGGAGGCTGCAGCTGCTTTTATTATCTTATTCAAAGTACAAGGTTTTTTCTTTGTAGTTATATTTGTTTCTTTTATTCTATTAAATAGATTTTTCTTCATTTTTCTCTCTTTTAGACCCATACCAAATTTTAGCTTAAGTTTCATAACTTGTTAACAGTGTAAGCAGCAGCTTTTTCCCCTATACTTGCTTTTTTATCTTGAACTCGTAGCCAAGCCTTCTCAGCTAAAATTTTATCTGCAGTATGTTTAGCTTCAATATTCTCCAGATTTTCCTCATAATCTATATCGTGATCTTTGCAAGCAGCGTCAAGTGGATTGATACCTAAATCACCTCGCACAAGTCGTTTAGTTAGCTTAGTCCCCGGTCCGCAATACTGATATCCTGGTATATGCAGGTCGACTGGTAACTTATTAATGATTTTGTTAACAAAACTCTTACCTCTTCGCTTATGAATGATCATTTTACTTCAAAGGTCAAATCAATACTGAAGCTTAAACTATATAAGCATACTGGTTTATAGCTATAAGTTAGTTGGAAATAGAACGGTACAGAGCAAACATGCATTTTAAGGAACAGTCTGTCAAGCTACCTGTAGTGAATTTTGACACCATTGCAGATCGTGAAAAAAAAGTTAAGCGACCTGGAGAATTACTTCCAGATAGTATACGTGCAGTAATTTGTGGTCCATCAAATTGCGGTAAAACTAATAGTTTGTTCGCCCTTATAACGCATCCTAATGGGCTCAGATTTGAAAATGTGTATGTCTACTCCAAGTCGTTAAACCAACCAAAATACAAATATCTTGAAAATCTCTTGAAACCAATAAGTGGTATAGAATATTTCCCCTTTAGCGATCATGATGCTGTAGTGGTACCAGATAATGTACTTCGAAACTCTCTCATGATTTTTGACGATATAGCTTGCGAGAAACAAGATAATGTTAAAGCATTCTTTTGCATGGGTAGACATAAAAATGTTGACTGTTTTTACCTTTGCCAATGATACGCTCACGTTCCAAAACATCTTGTAAGAGATAATGTAAATTTGTTAATAATATTTCGTCAAGATGATGTTAATCTAAAGCATATATACGGTGATCATGTAAATTCAGACATGAGTCTTCCACAATTTCGAGAATTATGTTCAAAATGTTGGAATGATGATAAGCATGGGTTTATAGTGATTGACAATGATCGACAAATAAACAATGGTCGATACAGAAAAGGTTTTGACTGTTTTGCTATAAATATGTCAAAATTTGTGTAAAGATGATAGTATACCTTAGGTAGTTGAAGTCTTAACATGGCCTCCAATCAGCGAGAACAAAATATATTACGTCAGCTAACAAAATCTCGAGAAGCGATTAGACGCAAATATAAATTTTTAAAAAGTGGTAGGATTGAAACTGAAAAAATATTAGATGAAACATTCAAACCAATAGTAGATCCACTTAAAGAGTTGGTGAGTGTAGCAAACAAAAAACCGAACATTGAAAACGAATTGAAATCTAAAATATCGATAGATGAAGTCACTCAGTATTCGGATTGGGATTCTATACAGGCTGATGATACTTTCATTAACGATTCGCTTGATGAAACTGTTTTAACCCTAGATACTTCAGCGTTTGATACAGGTGAAAGTGGCGAAGAAAGTGCTAATGAAAATGTACACCCTAAAGAAAATGTGCTTGTTAACAAGTATTTAGCTATAATTAAACAAAACCGAAAATCATATCTTGATTCTGTGTATGGTATTCGCAAGGATAATAAAACGTTAATGATTGAAAACTCACCAATATATTTTAAAAACGATTATATTAACGTCAAGAACGTTCAATATCAACAAACTGAGGGGTTGTTGGACTTACTTTTTAGGAAACAGCCTAACCAAAAGATTGTACAACCCAATGATCTTTTGAACTATCGAAATATAATTGAAGCTTCGAGTGCTCATAAGGAGCATTATGATATAACTGCACCTATTCGTATGATGAGAAATAAAAAATTTACAAATATTATTTTACCTATGTTTTCAAAGAATGGAGAAGGGCTTTTTACCACGCTTCAAGATTGCAAGAAAAAATTCGTTATTAGATTATGTGTATTGGGATAATCCAAACGACTTAGTTAACCGCCTTCGACTACTAATAGCTGAAAGGTCGGCAGGAAATCCAAATCATAGTAATGAAATTCATTCTATTATTGAGGAACTACAGGAACTAACTACCTTATATATTAAAACATTTTGCATTCGAGTCACTTTCATAATGAGAGTTGATGTGTTCGGACGTAAACTAGGTAGAACCGAAGGTGATCGTGATCCTCCAGGTGTTGGATTTAGTCTTACCGTAGATGGTTCATTTGATTTAAAAAATAAACGATTATGCAATCTTGCTATTCCTACAGAACCGAGCGATGCTGTTACTTTAGAGGCTCTGAAAAATTTGCTTCAAGCGGAAGTGAATAAAATATTTGTTATTATATCTGAGTTAAAAAATTATCTGAATAATCCAGATTCAAAGCAAACAGTTGAAAAGAAAGTAAGTAAGACGATGAAAAACATTGAAGAACCAATTAGAGATTTTGAATCGTTAACACGTAAGAATGATGAAACATCAGAAGTTAGTAGAGGAACTGCACAAACCTGCTCGAAGAAACTATCAACGTCGTAGATTCAGTGTTCGTGGTATCGATGAAACTTGGCAAGCCGATCTTGTGGAGATGCAATCTTATGCTAAAGAGAATAAAGATTATAGATATATGCTCTTAATAATAGATATATTCTCAAAGTATGCTTGGGCTGTACCAATTAAACGGAATACCGGTGAAGATGTCGCAACAGCCATGAAAGTAGTATTATGTAAAGGTCGTGTATCAAAGAATCTACATACTGACAGAGGCAAAGAATTCTACAACACAAATTTTCAAAATCTTATGAAAAGTTTTAAAATCAATCTCTACTCCACGTATAGTAATTTAAAAGCATCTATTTGTGAACGTTTCAATCGTACATTAAAAAATAAGATGTGGATGCAGTTTAGTCTGGCGGTAATTATAAGTGGATCGACATTTTACCAGATTTGTTGATAGCGTATAATGATAGAAAACATCGAATCACGGGTATGAAGCCTAAAGATATTTCAATAACCAATGAAGCTCAAGTTAAGAAACGCTTTTCTTATGCATTCAAACCAGTGAAGAAAAATAAATTTCAAATTAATGACAAAGTACGAGTGAGTAAAGTAAAACAAGTATTTGAAAAAGGCTACACCCCCAATTGGTCAACAGAAATATTTAGAATAATTAAAATAGCAGATACAAATCCGAGAACTTATCACCTAAAAGACTATCAAGACGAACCCATCGCTGGTGGCTTCTATGAGCAGGAACTTTCGAAGGCTAAATATCCAAATGTTTATCTTGTAGAAAAAGTTCTTAAGAAAAAAAGGAATCAAATTTTTGTAAAATGGCTTGGTTTTAGCGATTCGCATAATAGTTGGATAAATAAAAATAATTTATTATTAATGAAATAGAAAATATTGTATAAGTATGTAATTGAAAAAGAATAAATATTTTTAAAAAGTTTAAATAAGGATTTTTTACTTGGCTATGTGAAAGGTTTTCTGGAAATAAACACAACAAATTTTGCAACAAAAATGCATGTGTATATATTTACATTGTATGCACATGTATTTTTTTTTATTCTAAGCTAAATGACATATTATGGTTTCATAAGTAAGTAAGCCAAAATTTAATCTTATTAGCAGCTTCACTTAGTTCATTGAAAAATCTCTCATCAGATTTGACCGCTTCTGAGATGCGTCCTGGTAGAAAGACTTGAAATTCTCCATCGATCTCAGTTACAACCTTCAAACCATATCTTGTGTTTGCGTGACGAATAGCTGTCATCATGTATTTTACATCTTTTTCTAAAGAGCTGTAGCTCCTTGTAGGCAAGTATGTTACGCGAGAAACTTTGTTCAATATTGTTAAATCCATCTGAAAGAAGAAAATTTTTACAAGTTAACTTTAAAATCTTTTTATTTTTAGAGTATTTTAAAAAGTTAAATATATATATATACGTATATAAAAGGTCACTTATGCTGACACTTTTCAACATGCAACATCACTTGTGCTGACACGGACGGACTTATGCGGACGTCAACATAATGTCAAAATTTTTTCTGTAGTACAACAGTACTTATGCGGACTCTTCAGTATTTTAAGGGCACTTGTGCTGACACAAAAAAAAAATTTTTTTCACATTTTTTGATAATTATTTCTGCACTATTAGAAGCGGGCGCCGCAGGCGAACAACATTGGGGGTCGGGGGTTGTGGGGTTTTAGGTTATTATACAATTAGAGCAAATTTTATAAAAATGTCAGCATAAATACACATACATATATATATAATATATATATACCTCAACTGCTAGTTGTATTTTGGTTCTGGAAAAGTTCTGCTTGATGGCTTGCTCGAGTACGTTTGCTGGCTGGCTCGTCGAGTGATGAAGTGAGCTCGGTTGAGCTATGGATCTGCTTATATTCTCGCTTCTCAGCTGCTCGGACTATCACCTCTCCATCACTCCCCACTTCAGCTTCGATACGCTGTTGTTCTGCGCATGATCGCCCCTACATCTCGACATTCTTCGACTGTGGCTCCCTCTCCTCATCGCCGAATAACCCCCTGCATACTCGTGCAAAGATACCACCATCCTTATGCTGCTGGAGTATAGCAACAGATGCCTTCATTTCTTTCCTCTTCTTCGTCTTCTCGCATTAGTTGCACTAGGATGTCCAACATTTTTTCTTCCTCAGAAGCGCCCTCTTTTTCTTCTTGACTGAAAAACTCTTGCAGAAACATTTGATCTGCATGATCTTTGGTGACGATACTGTAGTGCACCTAAGGTAATGTATCTGTTTTATCGACTTGTAGGTAACGTTTATCATCTTGAGCACTCAGAGCAACTTTTCTTTGCTTTTCCGTTTGTAGGACATGTAGGACAGAGCGGATATTGCATTGCTCTCTTACTAACGATCCATTATCATAAAGACATTTTTTGTAGTCATTGAATGATATGGTATTCTTCACGACTACTCCCTTAATACCCTTGGTCTTTTTAATTGGACTTCCATCCTGTATCTTAATGCCGTACATTTTACTTTTTAGGCCAATGTATTCAGTAATAATTTGACCATTACACTCATCCTTCATTTTACCAACAATCTTCTTATTCACGCGTGGTATATCGAATTGATTGTTTTCTGCATAGTCAGACGTGTCAAATTCATGAATATCCTGCTTCATTACCTCGTACATATTAATATTACGTACTTCGTATACAAGACTATCCGTATCGGTGTATAGGAGTTTACTCTGATCTCCAACTCGATTCCTCATGTATTCATAATGAAATCTATACACTAAAGTTTTTGATAAATCTAGAACACTAAGTCCGACATATATCGGTTTCGATATATAAATTTCAGTCTTTGACAATTCTACGGCAACTAAGTTCTCGTCAAAGATTGAGCGACTATGATAATTCGGCTTTGCTATGAGAGCCTCTGCACCGTACCGTCCAGTCCACTTATTGGTAAGCTTGACATAAACTCTTTTGCATTCATTTTCCATAGTTTTACCATAGACCGCATTATTGAAAAGTTTAAAAAGAAGTTTTTCAACTTCATTCTTAGCATTTTTTCTTTTCTCACTATTTAAATCAATGTACGGTTTTAGCCATGCCTTCTGTGTTAATTCTAATGCTCGATGGACCTTTTTAAACGTTAACCGTGTTTGAGCACTTGCTCAAGGGCAACATAGTGTATAACATACTTGTTCTTGTCATTTAGCGTTGTTAAAAGTTTCTTCTGTTTTGATCCTGGAGGGGTAGTATGTTCTGGACAAAATGATAAATCCTTATGAGCATCATGTATGTGAGTTGGATATTCCAAGTCTACTTCCAGAATGTAGCCAATAGGTGCGTCATCGGGAACGTCATAAAAGCCCGGTTTTTCCGTATTGGACACCCATGCAAAGGAACCGTAAGGTAGGGTTTGTTGCATCGCCCATCCATACAAATTGTTCAGATCATAATATAATAAATATTTAGATTCTTCATTTTCCGTATACTCGCTACACATATATTTATTGTTTGCTGTGGCATAGCGGTTGCAGCATTGACTAATGCCACACCGTATTCCTCGTTCTATGAACAATGCCATGTCAATGTCTGTAAGTAGATCTAATTGGATCTTTGTATATTTTAACATAGCATCCCATGTTAAACCTGGAGTGGTATAATAATGGCCCATAAGCCTCGTTGTCGAGTAAATGGCGACACTTTTGGTATTAAAATATTTTATTTCCACAGACTGTTCATTATTTTTCAAAATGATATATTCAGCTGCAAGAACAGTGTTTACTTTAAGCATAATGTGTTCTTGCAGAGATATATCTATATGTGATTTAAGCACTGTGTATGCATCCTCTAAAAATGCTTTGTAATCAATATGACCTAGATTGGTAATAACGCCTGATCGTATACAATTTTGAAACGCCGATTCAACATCATCCCAGAATACTTCCTTCTGCTGCTGCTGCTGTAAGCCTTCCGCCTCCACGGACACTTCATCACCTCGCTTTAAACTGTATTCGAGTTTGCGTCGAATACTTTGAAGATTTGCTAGCAGCGACTGATATTTACGTTTTTCTGCAGTGTTAGTTTCTGCTGAATGTATATTGAAATTCAAGTTGGTTATAGCATCTAAGGCTAAGTCCATCCATCTAGAAATATCATCGAGGCTTGCAAGATTCTTTACAGCATAGTGGTGTGCATTTTGTAGTAATTTTAGAGTACCTCCAAAATACTGTACTGGCAGCATGATTTTGCTTTTTTTTTCGCTTTCGAGAGAGAGAAGTCTGAAGAGAGTTGAGAGCTTTGGAGCTCTCAGAAGAGTGATCTCCAGTCGAAGCCTTAGCTACCTTATATACCTAAAATGTATGTGGAAAGATGCGCGAGTTTCCAATGCGCAGAAAAAAAAAAGGCGGCGTATTGAAGAGTGGTGGAGGTGGTAGAAGATGCGCGCGCTTGCTAAAAACTGAATTAACGCATAGCGGAAGAGTGGAAAGGCGAATAGATGTGTTGAAAGACTGCTGCAATAGTGCGCATGCGTATTAAGATGAAGCGGCACGAAAATGTAAAAGTGGTGGGGGAAATATAAAAGTATAGTATAAATATGGTAAATGATTTAAAAACAATTTATTTACATTCGAGATGGAGTACATATTAGACGTTGAAGGTTTCCAGAGCTCGTCGAATGAATTTATCATCAAGGAGGTTGCTGTATTACCTATCGAGGAAGACGCATTTCCTTCAATTTACTTATTCCACGCACCTCAAAAGTGGTGTCAGCTTTCTCAGTGGCAGAAGAGTGATAATCGTTGGTTAGAGCGAAATTACCATGGACTAACCTGGAGCTCTGGCGATATACCCTATGAGAATTTGCCCGAGACGTTGAAAACTTCTGTACAAGACGCCCGAACCGTTTTTGTCAAAGGAATTAAAAAGAAAAAAGTGCTGCAGAAAATACTAACTAATGTTAAAAATCTTGAGGATTGGAACTGCCCTGCATTGTGGAGATTATATGCAAATATAAATGTATTTTGTAGACATCATACGTTATGTGAAAATTCAATTTGCGCCGTTCGCAATGTGTATGTATTAAAAACATGGTTACTAGAAAGTTATAGACAACCTACTTTACGGCCAGAAGGTATAGATGAAGTAGACAATTCTACACGTGAAAAGCTGTATTCAATATATAATTAATAAAAAAATTTTGTCGACTAAATTTGCTTAGTTATTTCTTCTGTATCATCTGAAAATCCCAACCTTTCCTAATTTTTAAATAGAGAAATAATACAAAAATGCATTTTTTTCATAATACTCAGTCGAAAGACTAAGTTTCCAAAAAAATTATTCTATATATATATATAGAATAATAGTATAGAA